>ML813407.1:17722-40998 GCA_009831015.1 Picea engelmannii | reverse complement strand
TGGTGTATATGATCACATTCCTACAAACCTTCCTTAACTTTAACAACAAGAGACTAGCATTTTCATCAAACTTTTCTTTAGTCTCACATGCCTAGTTTTGGATTAGTCAACAACCCTAACTTGAAGTAATCATAACTTTGAACATGTAATATATAAAGATATGAAACTGATACACAATGTTCTTTAGTGTTTTTTGTGCAATTCCTCCAGGTGTCACTACTTGGAACCTCTCAAAAAATGATTTATAGAAAAAATGGCATACCTTGCTGAAAAATGGCTTATTCTAGAGAGCAACCTTGTAGAGCGTGCCCCGCACAAAATATTTGTTGAATTGATCTAAAAATGTTACACAACATATTAAATAATTTACCCTAACCAACACATTTTTTCTCATGGAATTTGGATCTGTTATGAATAATTTATGACGTTTTTACTCGAAACACATGTTTTTGACTAGTTTTAGGACTAGCCACAAACCCTATTTTCAACAGAGTGTAACTCCCAAAATACAACGAACCACAAGCTGAATTTTTTACCATAGATACTTGGGTATGTTTTCTCACTAGAATAGAAACTTCATGGTCTGAATAATTATATAAAAAAAGTTATAGCAAAAATGGTTGGATGACCTGTAAATAACATACCTTAGAAAGCCCCCCGGATGGGGTGCTAGTGCGAGCCAACTGGCGCGAGGAGGAAGAACGGGTCAGCCAATGAGGCAAGGAGCCATGTGATGAGCTCGTGCCATCACCTGCCACCCCGACCCTACATTAATTTGACCTTACGTCATTGCAACGGCTTTAACTCTGTTGCACCCGTCTCCTTTACGAATTACTCTATGGCTCTGTTGTTTGTGTTAGCTTCTTGCCCTCGCTCACGGACCGACTTGATCCTCACTCTGCTGCCCTGGCCTGGTTCAAACTGGACCTTCATGGTGATTATATCCCCTACCCACCTCTAGGCTCTCTACCTCCGCCTAGTGCACTTGGTCTTCTTCTGCATTCATTCGACGAAACTCATGCCGCGTCAAAGGGGACGACCGCGAAGAGGCTCTCCATGGAATCCTCGTTGGCCCTGGCCCTCTGTCTCACCCCCTGGTTTTCCTTCCATGATATCCTCACTGCCTCTCCAGACTGATCCAACACCTCTCGCCTCCTCCACCCTGCATGTCTCCCGGTTTGATTGCTTAGCCATCATTGACAGCTCGCCAGGCTCTTCTTCGCGATACCTTCCCGTCCCTCCATTTTCCAGAAATTTCGAGCCTTCCCACGCACCAGTAGCTGGCTCCTCAAGGCCGCCCATGGGGGTTCCACCTCCAATTTGAAGGGCCGGAAACAACGTGAACCCGTCTTCTGACTCCTTCTTTGACTCGCAGCTGAAAGAAAGTTTTACTATTCTCTTTGGTCTGGTCTTCGAACTCCGTCAGGGGGTGGAGGACCTCCAATTCCGTCTGTAGATCAGGGATGGAAAGGTCACGACCCTCCTTCAAATCCTTTCCTCCCTCCAATATGCTTTCCCCCCTGACCCAGCAGGCGTGGCTTCAACAAAGGAACCCCATGCAGAGACCAGCGAAGAAAATGCCCAGACGCAACATTCCATAGAGATTGTTGTGGAGAAGGTCGAGCATGAGGACACAGACGTGGATAAGGCTACAGGACAGGATGTGCTACAGGACACCTCGCCAGTCGCCAACAGGGATGAGAGCAACGTGGACGCTGACATGCAGTTGGAAAGCAAAGGGACACTCGTCAAAGAGGAACCTTGGTACGAGGCCATTCTTGCAACCTGGCCAGGTTATTTGCCAAGTGTTAGAGCCCACAAGGGTTCTTTACTATTTAATAGGTTTTTTTTTAGCTTCATTCCAGTAAGCTTAGTTCTGCTATATAAGACTGTTAAATTATCAATGCTTGATTTACCCGGCTGGCTGGACTAGTTTCCCCTCTATTGGGGCAGTTTAGTAACTACAGTACGATTACTATCTAATTTTTGTACCTCTGACTTGGTTTTTTGAAGGCCCTTTTTATATAAAACTTCTTACTTAAAAAAAAAAAAAAAAATACCTTAGAAAGCACCATCAAAAGAATTTATCCTTCCTTGCCTTTCAGCCTTCTTTTCTTCACCTTCCCTCATAAATTTGGCTTAGATATCCTTGGTTACCTCAGACACCTATAGATATTCAATATTCTCAAGTGTAATTAAAATGAGAGAGCCTTACATCTTATTTATACTCTTCAAGTAGCTTCCTTAAAAACATCTTCTAGGTCACTTGGCCCACTTTCTTTATTTTAGAGTTAACCCACTTCTAATTTCTCCATTAAATTTATTATTGAAACAATTTATTTTGTATTCACTTTGAATTAAAATACACTCATCACTTCACTTTATTATTTACCTTTTAAAAACTCTTAAACCACTTTGACATTTTGGGGCTTCTAGATGACATATGAGGGTCCTCCAACTTTGTAAGGCCATAACTCTCAAACCGTGAGGAGTTATGTGACATTCCACATACCACCAGAAATGGAAAGACATGTACTATCCATATAGAATAGTATTACCTTCAAATATAGAAAAAATCATACCGTTATCCATCAAACAAACTTGGGTCCATTACCCAAACCTGGGTTCTCCAACTTCACATGGTCATAACTCTCTAACCGTGAGGAGTTATGTGACGTTATACATACCACCAGAAATGGCATGAAAAGAACTATCCATATAGGATATTTTCCCTGACAAATTCACTATTCTTCATCTCATTATTCCACAGTTAAGCATGGGTTCTCTTACTCCGCAAATCATCTTCCCGTGAGGGCTTTCACCATAAGGGGACCACTCTGGAGTTCATCCATATTTACTTCTTATCAACCATGAAAAAACAATAATGAGTCATATTTACATCAAACAATGTTGGGTCCATTACCCAAAACTTTGTGCTACGGGGATTTCTTCAAGGGTTGACATCAATGACAACCAACCTTAATCAACATAAGCACGTGGATTAATCAGAATGTCTGTCTCTCCTAATTTAAGGTTTCACCTTCAATCAATTGATAAACCCAAAGAAGCTTGGGAAAAGATTGAATTTGTGTTTGGTAAACAAAATATCATTCGAGCACAACAGTTAAAAAATCAAGAACTAACTTTAAGTCCAAGTGAGTTTTCTTGCATTGAAGACTATCTATCTAAGTTTAAAGCACTTAGAACTTTATGTGAAGAATGTATATAAAGATAGACGAAGATTGTTGCATCTATATTATTTTTTCTAAGCTAGGTAGTGCATATTTTGTGTTTGTATCTACTTTTTATGCTATGCAAGAGGCTCTAGGGGCAGCGTATCAAAAACCCAGTCTTGAGAAATTTTGTGATGCTTTGATTAGAGAGCAAGATAAACTAATACAATTTGGAGTGATCAGCACTGCAAGTACCTCCAACAAAGCCTTAGTTGTCCATCAGAAAGATAAACCCAAGAATCCCAAGAAGCAACATCCTCACCACAAAAATAAACAATATAAGGGTCCGAAACCCACTCAGACATCTTTTGCTCCTAATGGAGACAAAGGAGAAGAATATAAAAATAAGAATACTAACAGACATTGCAACTTTTGTGATAAATATGGTCATGATGAGTCCAAATGTTTCAAGAAGATGGTAGCTTTAGAAGCAACGATGAAGAAAAACAACATCAGTATTGATTCTACTACTTCTTCTTCTTCTCATGGACATTCACTTTCTACTTCTGGTTTCTCCTTCAATACAAATTCTACTTCTACTTCTACTTATGATGAGTGGCTTATTGATTCTGGAGCATCCTATCATATGGCTAAGGATAGATCCATATTTTCTACTCTAAATGAATGTAACACCAAGAAAATATTTGTTGGTAATGATATATCTCTTAGTGTTGAAGGATCTGGAACAATTCAAGTAGTTCAATGATGTATTATGTGTTCCAAGTCTTTCAAGTAGTTCAATGATGTAACCTTCTATCAGTATATCAAATCACTCATTCAGGTGAAGGTAAAATTGTAGAGTTTTCACCTCACCAAGTTGTAATCAAGGATCTAAAATATCCTAAGCATGTTCTTGCAATTGGAATTGTTGATGATATTACCAGGTTATACAAATTTGACAACTTTGGGTCATCATATTTTTCATCAGTTTTTGTTGCTCATAGCGATGAATTGACTAAACTTTGGCATGAGCAGTTTGTTCATCTAAACTATCGCTCATTGCAACAACTCTATAATCAATAGATGGTGACTAGTCTTCCTCTTGTTTCATGCAGAGATGGCATTTGTGCTGGTTGTGTTCTCGGCAAACATCATCGGGACAATTTTGACAAACGTGCTTCTTTGCATGCCTCGAGTCCTTTGCAGCTTGTTCACAGTGATTTGTGTGGTCCACTTTCTTCTCCTTCTTTTTCTAGGTGCAATTATTTCTTAACTTTCATTGATATCTTTTCCATACGTACTTGGGTTTACTTCTTAAAACTTAAGAGCGAAGTTTTTGACAAGTTTTTGGCCTACAAGGCCCTTGTAGAAAAGCAATTTGGACATCAAATTCAAAGGTTAAGAACAAATAATGGAGGCGAATATGTGAACAATAATTTACAAGTTACTGAACTACATAGGGAATCCAAATGCAACACATTGTTCCATATACACCACTACAAAATGGTGTTGTTGAGAGAAAGAACCGCACATTAAAAGAAATGGCTAATTGTATGATCCAATCTAAGGGATTAAGTCTAAAGTATTGGGCGGAAGCCATCAAGTGTGTAAATTACATAGTAAATTGCACTCCCACAAAGGCTCTTAAAAATATAACACTAAAAGAATCTTGGACTAAAATTAAACTAGATGTAAGTCACTTCCATGTATTTGGCAGTATAGCATGGGCTCACATTCCTCATGAGAAAAGTAAAGCATTGCAGCCTAAAAGTGAGAAGTGTATATTTGTTGGTTATTTTGAAGATGTCAAAGGTTACAAACTTCTTCAATCACATTGTAATGAAAATATTATTAGAAGAGATGTTAAATTTGATGAAAATCTCTTGGCCTGTGAGCCTAATTCGGCGTTTGTGCCTTCTTTGGCCTGCGAGCCTAATTTGGTGGTTGTACCTTCTTCAGCCTATGAGCCATCTTCGGAATTTGTGCCTTCTTCTGATCTGGTTTCTTCTTCAGATGATAAGAGTGAGGATAAAAATCCATCTCTGCCTACTCACCCTCCTCCAGATGCATCCTTTGAACTTGAACCTGCACCAAATCCACCGCTTCCTAGATGGGTATGTTAAACACGAGAAACAATTGGTGATCTTGTCGGTGATCCTTCAGATCAACGTCAGACACATCCACAGTTCCAGTGAGCCACTTCTCTTTTGGCTCAAGTTTCAGAAACTCATGATCCAGATACATTTGCAGAAGCTTCAGGTCATCCAAATTGGGATACAACAGTGAATGAATAATATCGTTCTTTAATGGAAAACAATACTTGGGATCTTGTACCTCTTCCAAAAGGAACAAAACTTGTTAGATGCAAATGGGTCTACAGAACTAAGAATGCATCAGATGGAAGTGTCGAAAGACACAAGGCTCGGTTAGTTGCCAAAGGATTTTCCCAAGTTGAAGGAATTGACTATAATGAAATCTTTTCCCCTATAGCAAAAATGAATTCCATCCTCCTTGTTCTTGCCCTTGATGCCTCACATAAATGGGAGGTCCATCAAATGGATGTTAAATCTACCTTCTTGCACGAATATTTGCAAGAAGAAATCTACTTGGAACAACCTCTTGGCTATGTCCAGAATGACTCTAGCCTTGTTTGTCACCTCAATAAATCTCTTTATGGTCTCAAGCAAGCTCCCCGAGCTTGGTATGCCAAAATGGACAACTTTCTTATTGCCACTGGATTCTATAGATTCCATTATGATCCTAATGTCTATACCAGGAAAGTAGAAAGCCATCTTATAATCCTTGTCTTGAATTTGATGCCACCCTGTACCATTAGTTTGTTGGTAGCCTCTTATAATTAACTCATACCCATCCTGATCTTTCCTTTGATGTTGGTCTTGTTGCCTAGTATATGAAAACGCCCCATGAAATCCATTGGAAAGCAACTAAAAGGATACTTCGCTATGTTCATGGTACAGTTTAGTTCAGGATACATTACAGTTCAGGGGGGACTCCTTTATTGGTTGGTTTCACTGATTCAGATTGGGTCGGTGACCCTGATGATCGGAAGTCTAATGTAGGTTATGTTTTCATCCTTGATTCAGGACCTGACACTTGGGCCTGTAAGACACAACAGGCTATTGCACTTTCTTCAGTAGAAGCAGAGTACTGAGCATCGGTAAATGCAATTCAGGAAGCCATGTGGCTTTGACAGATCCTTTCAGAGTTTGGATTCCAGCACCAAAATCCGACCAGCCTTTGGTGTGACAATCAGAGTGCCATCATGCTCGCCAAAGACCCAGTGCAACATCATCCTAGCAAACACATTGAGCTACACATTCACTTCATCAAAAGGCTCATTCATGATCAAGTTATTGAAGTGCTCTTTTTCCCTACAGAAGATCAAGTTGCAAACATTTTCACAAAGCCTCTTACAGAAGCAAAGTTTTCCAAACTTCGATCTATGTTAGGAGTTCAGGAAGTTGTCATTAAGGGGGGATAAGCTATTTAGACAAAGTCTATTTTCACAAAGTCTCTTACAGAAGCAAAGTTTTCCTTCATTCTCCTATTGTGTCACTATTGTAAATCCTTCAATCCTATCCCAAGTTGTTTTTAAGGGGGGATGTTAGGATATTTAGACACTTAGGAGTTAGTTAAGATCTACTTGGTCTATTGTGTCATTAGGTAAAAGTATGTTTTCTAGTGTGTTTCTTTAGTATTCATTAGTATGCATTTGTAGTTAGGAAATCCGACGATCATGATATGTTCCCGACATAGACTGATCTGACGGTTCATACTCTCCTCGATCTTAACGGCCATTGATCCGTGGCTTAACACCTGATTGGTCCATGATCTCTATTTAAAGAGCATGGAGGGTCATTTGTCGATGATCGATTATGAGAAACTCTCTTGTAAAATCTCTCTGTAATATTTTTCTTTTCATTATTAAACTGCTCCAAGTGGTCGCGTTGGCTGGGGCCGTGGATGTTTCCCCATAGGGGTTTTACCACGTGAAAACATCGGTGTTGATCCGGATTATTTTCGGCACGAAATGAGAGCGGAGATATAATAAATAAATGCATAGAGATATCATAGATGTTCAATAATATAACATAAATGTATCAGAGATGAAACCATAAACACAGATATACAGTAATACATGATTTCTATTAATGAAATAAATGTACAGAGACTGTAAAATACAGAGTGAAAGACTCGCTAGAATGGTGGCAACTTATCTCTGAGAAGAGATGTGATGGCTACTCGCATTCACAAGAAGATGATTATTAAAATGAGGATCTAAGGGCCTTTTTAACATAAGTAAAATCCAAAACCCTAACCCCGGAAGATGAAAATCCAAAAGGTTTGTGGGCCCTGATGGGGGTAGTTGATACATCAACTTCCCAGGGGCGTAACTTTTGCATACGATCTCCGTTTGGGGCGCTCGATAGCTCGTTGGAAATATATATCCGAGAAATACAACTTTTGGGTGAGAAACATGATCTAAGATCCACGTTTCTCCCTATCTTCTCAAAAAACATCGTTTAGGGCCTCAAAATGTCCCCGAAAGTTAAAAACTGCTAAAAATAGTAAATTACCAAAATTGCCAGAAACATGTTTTGGGCCAGTTGGAGAAGGTGGGTGGACACCGATATCCACCTGGATCAATCCTCCCTCCTTAGGAAGAAATGGTCTCCATTGTGTTGAGTTCCCATGGGAAAGGGGAAAGCGATTGTTGAATCTAAATCTTGGTGATCTGCTTGCCTTGCTGGAGAAGTGGCATTGCTTAGCTTGTTGAAGGCTATCACGAACCTTTGGCTAGAAGGTTTGGACCTTTTTAACCAGTCTGGCTATTTTAGATGATTGTGTGCAGAAGGAATCTTTGTTCTTTGTTGCAACCTTGTCGACCTACTTCTGTTGGATAGAAGGTGCTTGGGCCGAAGCTCTGGTGGTTGCAGTATCCTTCTGTTCACCTTTTGAAAAGATTGTGAAGAAGTTGAATTTTGTAGTATGAGATACTACCTTGCGGCACTGTTTAGGTGGGGAAGTATTTGGAACTACCTCTGGTATTCTGTAGAGATGACCCCCCAAAGTAACAATGACACTACGGGGTCGAGACACATAAATAGCATGGTGCTTCCAAATATATGGCTGGCCCAAGAGAACATCACAAACATCCAGTGGGGAAACATCACATAATACCTCATCCTTGAAGGGCTGGATGTCATATGACAATTGACATTGTTGGCTGACGTGAAGATCTCATCCCTGGCGAAGCCACCCGATGTTGTATGGTTGCAGGTGTGGTGTTGTTGACATTCCCAACTGTTTGATGACCTCTGTTGAGATGAGGTTCTTTTGGCTTCCGCTATCAACAATAAAATGCAGTGGTGTCCCCTTCACTCACATCTGTGAATGAAAAAGGTGCTCCCCCTCTTCAGGATCTATTGGTTCTTCTATTTGAATTGTTGTGGTCACGACAATAGCAGTGGGGTCTGCATCTATGATCTGTCTTTTACCAGTATTTTCAGAATCATATTCTGAATCAGGGTTTGACTCCTTGTCTTTGATCTTGAACACCAATGACTGTTTTGAGCGACATTCATCGGTGTTGTGCCAGGGGATTTTGTGGAAATCGCACCATTTTCTGGTGTCCTTCTTTGTCTTACCATGACCCTTCTTTTCCTATGTCTTGGACTAGTTTTCGGTAGACTGTTTGTTAGGGATGTCTTTGTCATACTTTGGTTGTTGCAGATTTGCAGACCCGAACTCCCATTTGTTCTGGTGCATAAATTTTTGCTCGATTTTAACAGCATATCGATAAGCATCACCGAGTGATGAGATGTCCAGAAAATCCATTTTAGTTTGGATGTATCTGTGTAGAGCCCCATGGTATTTCAGAACCAAATGTCGTTCGGAGTCTTTGATACCCAGCTTAGTGCGCAAGGTATGGAAGGTATTGGTGAAATTCGGAACTACTTGTCCACTCTCTTGCCGCAGTGTGGTCCATCTCATGTACTGGTCCTCATAGTTGTCAACAGGGTAATATTGTTCCTTTACTGCATCCACAAAAAAATATCAAGTGGGCTCGGCCCCATATATTCCAGACTCCTTTGTGGAAATCTGCTCCCAGTAATTTTCCCACCAATGTTTGACATGGGGGGGAGCCTTAAGGAGTGCGAAGGTGATCTTTTCCCTGTCAGAAAAATTATGAACAGAGAAATAACCTTCTAGCAGATTTAACCATTTATCTAGGGCATCTGCATCTATTTGACCTTCAAATACAGGAATATCAAAATTAACCTATACCTTGAAAGGCGAGGTGCCTCTAAAGTGGCTGCTTGATGAAGATGTGTCTGATGCTATCAGCAGGTGTTGAAGGATGTGGGAAAAATTCTCCATCATTTCGTCCCTCTGTCATGTGAGAGATTGCTCAAGCAACAGACTAATAGGATCGTCTGCTCCATCATTTTTATTTTCTTCCACCATTGAGGGTTTCTTGGGTGTGCGAGAGTGATTGTCCTCAAGAGAGACAAGCTCGAGACCCAACTTGCTATACTCGGACCTCGTCAGGGACATGCACTGAAAAACGTTCCAGAGCGGCCTTCTCTGATACCACTGATCCGGATTATTTTCGGCATGAAATGAGAGCAGAGATATAATAAAGAAATGCACAAAGATATTGCAGATATTCAATAATATAATAGAAATGTATCAGAGATGAAACCATAAACAAAGATATACAGTAATACACGATTTCTATTAATGAAATAAATGTACAGAGACTGTAAAATACAGAGTGAAAGACTCGCTAGAATGGTGGCAGCTTATCTCTGAGAAGAGATGTGACGGCTACTCGCATTCACAAGAAGATGATTATTAAAATGAGGCTCTAAGGGCCTTTTTAACATAAGTAAAATCCAAAACCCTAACCCCGGAAGATGAAAAGCCAAAAGGTTTGTGGGCCCTGATGGGGGTAGTTGATACGTCAACTTCCCAGGGGCATAACTTTTTCATATGATCTCCATTTGGGGCGCTCGATAGCTCATTGGAAATATCTATCCGAGAACTAAAACTTTTGGGTGAGCAACATGATCTACGATCCATGTTGCTCCCTGTGTTCTCAAAAAACATCGTTTAGGGCCTCAAAATGGCCCCGGAAGTTAAAAACTGCTAAAAATAGTAAATTACCAAAATTGACAGAAACATGTTTTGGGCCAGTTGGAGAAGGTGGGTGGCCACCGATATCCACCTGGATCAGGTGTGTTGATCTTTTATCTAGTTATGTGAGTGGTTACTGAAGGTGTTTGTCCTCTATTGGAATATATGTGTTGTCGAACACTTTTCCTATGGCTTGGACTAGTTTTTTGGAGGCTAGTTGTTAGGGTCGTATTTACCATACTTTGGTTGTTGTAGATTTGTAGACCCAAACTCCCATTTGTTTTGGTGCCTAAATTTCTTCTCGATTTTGACAACATATCGACAGGTGAATCCTAGTGATGAGATGTCCAGGAAATCCGTTTCGGTTTAGATCCACCTATGCAGAGCCCCTGCGATAATTCAAAACCAGATTCCTCTTGGAATCTTTGATACCCATCTTGGTGCGTAAGATATGGAAAGTATTTGTGAACGCTGGCACTGTTTGGCCCCTCTCTTTCCATAGTGTGTTCCATCTCATGTACTAGTCGTCATAGTTACCAACAAGGTAATATTGTTCCTTGACCACATACACAAGAAAATCCCAATGGGGCTCAGCCCCATATATTTCAGAATTCTCTGTGGAAATTTGTTCCTAGTAAGTTTCCCACCAATTTCTGACATGGGGGATAGCCTTAAGGATTGCGAAGGTGATATTTTCCCTGTCGAAAAAAATGTGAACAAAGAAATAACCTTCTAGCATATTTAACCATTTTTCTAGGGCATCTACATCGATCTGACCTTCAAATACATGAATATCAAAATTAAATTGTACCTTGAAAGGAGAGGTGCCTCCAAAGTGGCCACTTGACAAAGATGCACCTACTTTTATCGACAGGCATTGAAGGATGTGGGAAAAGTTCTCCATCATTTTGTCCCTCTATCGCGTGAGAGATTTCTCAAGAAACATATTAATAGAATCTTCTGCTTTGTCATGTTTTTTTTTCTTCCACCATGGAGGGTTTCTTGGGCATGCAATATCGATTGTCCTCAAGAGAGACAAGCTCGAGACCCAACTTTCTATACTCGGACCTCATCAGGGACATGCACTGAAAAACGATCAAGAGCAGCATGTTATGATACCACTGATCCAAATTATTTTTGGCACGAAATGAGAGTGGAGATATAATACATAAATGTACATAGATATATCATATATCCAATAATATAACAGATATATATCATAGATATAACCATAAACAAAGAGATATAGTAATAAACAATTTCTATTAATGAGCAAAATGTACAAAACTGTAGAAATACAGAGTGAAAGACTCGTGAGAATGGTGGCAACTTATCTCTAAGAAGAGATGTGACAGATATGTTCATTCACAAGAATATGGTTGTTACAATGAGGCTCCAAAGGAATTTTTAACATAAATAAAATCCAAAACCCTAACTCCAAAAGATGAAAATCCAACAGTTTTGTAGACCCCGTTTTGGGTAGTTTGGTGTATCAACTTCCCAGGGGCGTAAATTTGGCATACGATCTCTGTTTGTGGCACACGATAGCTCATTTAAAATGTATTAATGAGGAGATTCATTTCACAGCATCAATAACAATGTTTGGATGTCATTGAGGTGCCCTATCGTGTAAAAAATTCATTTGGGCACTCAAAATGGCCTCGTAAGTCTGGGACACGAAAAACTGCTAAAAATAGTAAATTGCCAACAAATTGTTTTGAGATAGTTGGAATAGGTGGGTGGCCACCGATATTCAACTGGATCAATCCTCCCTCCTTAGGAAGAAATTATCTCCATTGCATTGAGTTCCTTGGGGAGAGAGGAAAGTGTTTGTTGAATCTGAATCTTGGTGAGTTGCTTGCCTTGCTAGAGAAGTTGCATTGCTTAGCTTGTTGAAGATTGTCACGAACCAGTTGCTCTTAGGGTTGAATCTATTCAATCAACTGGTTGTATCTTGTCTTGATTGAGCAATGTGTAGGTACCATTGTAGGTGAACAAAAAATATTTTCTTTCTCTTCTGCAATCTGCTTCTGTTGGAAAGAAATGTCTTGGGCCAAGGCTCTAGTGGTTGCACTGTCCTTTTGTTCACCTTTTGAAAATATTTTGAAGAGGTTGAATATTGCAGTATGAGAGATTACCTTGCGACACTGTTTTGGTGAGATAATATTTGGAACTACCTCTGGTATCTTGTAGAGAGGATCCCCCAAAGTAACAATGACACTATTGTTAAATTTGGTAGTATCGACAGTCAATCTCCAATGAGAGGCCATATGGGCCACCCTGAGGCTAGTCAGGGAGATTTGGAGAATCAACTAGTCTTATGAGGTATTGACAAAAGCCAGGGGGAACGTACAACCTTTGTGAGTCAAACCAAAATTCAGGATGAACGAGATGATATGTGAGTCTAATGCAAAAGTCAGGGGGAACGTACAACCTCTATGATCATAGACAGTCTAGTGAAAAAGTCAGGGGAACATACAACCTCTATGAGCATAGACAGACTAGTGAAAAAGTCAGGGGGAACATACAACCTTTGTGAGCCTAGTCAAACCTTGTGAGCCATGAGAAAAATTCAAGGCACCTAGAAAAATTTAGTTTGAATATAAAATTCCTATGAGCTAGAAACAAATGATATTCCTAATATTTCAAATGATATAAATGTATTGATCTAGTGTGTTGGCACGTGTAACATTATCCACCATGAAGAGAATTTTGAATTGCCTTGTAAAGAGTCAAGTTGTAACTGAAGTCTTAAGTCTAGTTCTATTTTAGAACTAAAGTGTAATGTTGAGTTGTAACTGAAGTCTTAAGTCTAGTTCTATTTTAGAACTAAAGTGTAATGTTGAGTTGTAACTGAATTCTTATGTCTAGTTCTATTTTAGAACTAAAGTGTAATGTTGAGTTGCAACTGAAGTCTTAAGTCTAGTTCTATTTTATAACTAAAGTGTAATGTTGAGTCACAACTGAAGTCTTAAGTCTAGTTCTATTTTAGAACTAAAATGTAATGTTTTATTGCAACTGAGATTTTAAGTCTAGTTCTATTTTAGAACTAAAGTGTAATGTTGAGTTGTAACTGAGGTCTCAAGTCTAGTTCTATTTTCAAACTAAAGTATACCAGTCTCAAGTCTAGTTCTATTTTCGAACTAAAGTGTAATGTTGAGTTGTAACTAAGGTCTCAAGTCTAGTTCTATTTTCGAACTAAAGCATACCAGTCTCAAGTCTAGTTCTAAGTTAGAACTAAAGTATGAAGCTGAGTTATGATTAACTCATGCAAATAGGTTACTATTTTCGAGTCTCTCCTCTTCAACCTATATAAGCAGAGGCTAAACCCTCTCTTCAACACAGTTTTGAGATGCAAGTTAAGGGTGAAGCAATAGAAGCACACATTAGTGATAAAGAGGTAGCATACCAAAGAAGCATATCAGTGTTGTGTATCAACAATAGAGGCAACATATCAGAGGTGTATTTCAGCAAGGTATTTTAGGTCTTTGTCAGGTCAGAGTCATCTTGGAAATCTCTTTAAGAGTAGAACATTCATGGTGGATATTTGTAAGTGATATTACATTATTAATGCAATAAAGGAATATCATTTGTTGGGGTTTTTCTCCCTGTACAAGATTTCCCCAGGGTATATGTGTTATTGATGTGCATGATTACTCATCTACATTTCTATTTGATTATGATTTGGTATTATTGAAGTGTATTAAGACAGAATCAAAGTATTGAAGAAAATAAAATAATTAATCTGCATAAGAAATCAAGCTCATAATTTAACAACTACGGGGTCAAGAATCATAAATAGCATGGCGCTTCCACATATATGGCTATCCCAAAAGAACATCACAGAAATCCAGTGGGGAAACATCACATAATACCTCATCCTTGAAGGGAGAGATGTCACATGGAAATTGACACTACTTGTTGACATGAAGATCCCATCGCTGGAGAAGCCACCTAATGGTGTATGGTTTCGGGTTTGGTGTTGTATAAAATACCAACTATTTGATGACCTCTGCTGAGACGAGGTTCTTATGGATTCTGCTATCAACAACAAAATGCAGCGGGGTCCCCTTCACCCACATCTGTGAATGAAAAATATGCTCTCAGTCTTCAAGATATGTTGGTTCTTCTAGTTGAATTGTTGTGGTCACGACAATAGCAGTGGGGTCTATATCGATGATCTATCTTCTCCCTTTATTTTCTGAATCAGATTCTGAATGAGGGTTCAGCTCCTTTTCTTTGATCTCGACCACCAAAGATTTTTTTGAGCGACATTCATTAGTTTTGTGCCAGGGGATTTTGTGGAAATTGCACCACTTTCCAATGTCCTTCGACTTTCTGTTACCCTTATTTTCCCGTGTCTTGGAATGGTTTTGTGGAGGCCGATTATTAGGGCCATGTTTACCATACTTTGGTTGTTGTGGATTTGCAAAACTGAAATATAGTTTGTTCTGGTGCCTAAATTTATTCTCGATTTTGACAACATATTGATAGGAAGCTCCCAGTGATGAGATGTCTAGGAAATCCATTTTAGTTTGAATGTGCCTATGCAGAGCCCCGCGGTATTTCCGAACCATATTTTGCTCAAAGTCTTTGATACCCAACTTGGTGCATAAGGTATGGAAAGTATTTGTGAACTCCGACACTGTTTGGCCCCTCTCTTTCCATAGTGTGGTCCATCTCATGTATTGGTCATCATAGTTACCAATAGGGTAATATTGTTCTTTGACCGCATCCACAAAAAAATCCCAAGTGGGCTTGGCCTCATATATTCTAGAATCCTCTATGGAAGTTTTCTCCCTATAAGTTTCCCACCAATGTTTGACATGGGGGAGAGCCTTAAGGAGTGCGGAGGTGATCTTTTCCCTGTTGAAAAAATTGTGAACAGAGAAATAACCTTCTAGCAGATTTAACCATTTTTCTAGGGAATCTGCATCGATCTGAACTTCAAATACGAAAATATAAAAATTAACTTGTACCTTGAAAGGAGAGTTTCCTCCAAAGTGGCCACTTGATGAAGACACACTTGTTTTTATCGTTAGGCGTTGAAGAATGTGGGAAAAATTCTCCATCATTGTGTCCCTCTGTCACGTGAGAACTTGCTCAAGAAACAGATTAATAGAATATTTTTCTATGTCATCTTTCTTTTCTTCTTCCATGGAGGGTTTCTTGGGCATGCAAGAGATTTTTTCCTCAAGAGAGAAAATATCGAGACCTAACTTCCTATAGTCGGACCTCATCGAGGACATGCACTAAAAAACTATCAAGAGCAGCCTTCTCTAGTACCACTTATTCAGATTATTTTTGGCATGAAATGAGAGCGGAGATATAATAAAGAAATGTACAGAGATATATCATATATCCAATAATATAATAGATATATACCAGATATATAACCATAAACACATAGATACAATAATACACAATTTCTATTAATGAGTGAAATGTACAAAACTATAGAGATACAAAGTGAAAGACTCGCTAGAATGGTGACAACTTATCTTTGAGAAGAGATGTGATGACTATTCTCATTTGCAAGAAGATGGTTGTTACATAGAGGCTCCAAAGACCTTTTTAACATAAATAAAATTCAAAACCCTAACCCCGAAAGATGAAATTCCAACAGTTTTGTGGACCCCGTTTTGGGTAGTTTGGTGTATCAACTTCCCAGGGGCGTAACTTTGGCATATGATATCCGTTTGGGGCACAAAATAGCTCGTTGGAAAGGTATTTATGAGAATATTAATTTCACAATATCAATCAGAGAAATTGGCCATTATTTAGTTCCTTGAACGTATAAAAACGTCGTTTACGCCCTCAAAATGGCCCCGGAAGTTTGCGACCTGAAAAACTACTAAAAATAGTACATTGCCAACAAACTATTTTGAGCTAGTTGGAATAGGTGGGTGGCCACCGATATCCCTCTGGATCAATCATCCCTTAGGAAGGAATGGTCTCCATTGCATTGAGTTCCTAGGGGAGAGGAGAAATCGTTTGTTGAATCTGAATCTTGATGAGCTACTTGCCTTGCTAGAGAAGTTGTGTTGCTTAGCTTGTTGAAGACTGTCATGAACCTGTTGTTGGCAGGGTTGAATCTATCCAACCAACCTATTGTATATTAGCTTGACTGGGCAGTGTGTAGGTACCATTATAAGTGAAGAAACAATATCTTCTTTCTCTTTTGCAATCTGCTTCTATTGGAAAGAAATGTCTTAGGACAAGGATGCAGTGGTTGCAGTGTTTTTTTTTTCACCTTTTGAATAGATTGTGAAGAGGTTGAATTTTGCAGTATGAGAGATTACCTCGTGACACAGTTTGATGGGACAATAGTTAGAACTACCTCTGGTATCCTATAGAGAGGAGCCCCCAGAGTAACAATGACACTATGGGATCAAGACTCATAAATAACATTGGGCTTCCACATATATGGCTAGCCCAAAAGAACATCATAGACATCCAGCGGGGAAACATCACATAATACCTCATCCTTGAAGGGCTGGATGTCGTATGGAAATCAACATTGTTGGCTGACATGAATATCTCATCCCTCGCGAAGCCACCTGATGTTGTATGGTTGTGGGTGTGGTGTTGTCAACAATCCCAACTATTTGATGACCTCTACTGAGATGGGTTTCTTCTGGATTCCTCTATCAACAATAAAATGCAGCAGGGTCCCCTTCACCCACATCTGTGAATGAAAAAGGTGCTCCCCCTCTTCAGTATCTGTTGGTTCTTCTGGTTGAATTTTTGTGGTCGCAAAAAATAACAGTGGGGTCTGCGTCAATGATCTGTCTTCTCCCATTATTTTTTGAATCATGATTCGACTCCTTTTCTTTGATCTCAACCACCAATGATTGTTTTGAGCGAAATTCATCAGTTTTGTGCCAGGGGATTTTGTGGAAATCGCACCACTTTCCAGTGTCCTCCTTCGGCTTTTCGTTACCCTTATTTTCATGTGGCTTGGAATGGTTTTATGGAGGTTGGTTCTAGGATCTTCTTTACCATACTTTGGTTGTTGCAGATTTGCAGAACCAAACTCTCATTTGTTCTGGTGCCTAAATTTCTATTCAATTTTGACAACATGTCAATAGGCATCTCCTAGTGATGATATGTCTAGGAAATCCATTTCGGTTTGGATTTACCTATGCAGAGCCCCATGGTATTTCAAAACTTGATTCTTCTCAAATTCTTTGATACCCAGCTTGGTGCAAAAGGTATGGAAATTATTTGTAAACTCTAACATTGTTTGGCTCCTCTCTTGTCGTAGTGTGGTCCATCTCATGTATTGGTCATCATAGTTACCAATAGGGTAATATTGTTCCTTGACCTCATCCACAAAAAAATACCAATTAGGCTCGGCCCCATATATTCCAGACTCCTCTGTGGAAATTTTCTCCCAGTAAGTTTCCCACCAATGTTTGACATGGGGAAGATCCTTAAGGAGTGTGAAAGTGATCTTTTCCCTATCGGAAAAATTGTGAACAAAGATATAACCTTCTAGCATATTTAACCATTTTTCTAGGGCATCTGCATCGATCTAACCTTCAAATATGTGAATATAAAAATTAACTTGTACCTTGAAAGGAGAGTTTCCTCCAAATTAGTCGCTTGATGAAGATGCACATGTTGTTATCGGCATGCGTTGAAGGATGTGAGAAAAATTCTCCATCATTTCATCCCTCTGTCGCATGAGATCTTGCTCAAGCAACATACAAATACAATGTTTTTCTTTGTCATCTTTCTTTTCTTCCACCATGGAGGGTTTCTTTGGCGTGCTAGAGAGATTGTCCTCAAGAGAGACAATATCGATACCCAACTTGCTATACGTGGACCTCTTCGGGGACATGCACTGAAAAACAATAAAGAGAATCCTTCTCTAATACCATTGATCTGTATTATTTTCGACACGAAATGAGAGAGGAGATATAATAAAGAAATGTACAGAGATATATCAAATCTCCAATAATATAACAAAGATATATCAGAGATACAATCATACACAATTTGTATTAATGAGAGAAATGTACAAAACTTTAGAAATACAGAGTGAAAGACTCGCTAGAATGGTGGCATCTTATATATGAGAAGATATGTGACGGTTATGCTCATTCAAAAGAATATGGTTGTTACAATGAGGCTCCAAAGGAATTTTAAACATAAAGAAAATCCAAAACCCTAACCCCGGAAGATGGAAAGCCAACAATTTTGTGGACCCCGTTTTGGGTAGTTTGGTGTATCAACTTCCCCGGAGAATAAATTTGGAATACGATCTCTGTTTTGGGTGCATGATATCTCATTGGAAAGGTATTGGAGAGGAGCTTCATTTCACAACCCTCTAAATGGCCCTGAAAGTTTGGGACCCGAAAAAATGCTAAAAATAGTAAATTTTCAACAAACTGTTTTGAGCCAATTGGAATAGGTGGGTGGCCAATGATATCCATATGGATCAATCCTCCCTCCTCGGGAAGAAATGGTCTCCATTGCGTTGAGTTCCCGGGGGAGAGGGGAAAGTGTTTTTTGAATCTGAATCTTGGTGAGTTGCTTGCCTTGTTGGAGAAGTTGCGTTGCTTCGCTTGTTGAAGATTGTCACAAACCTATTGTTGGTGGGTTTGAATCTATCCAACCAACCTATTGTATATTGTCTTGACTGGGAAGTGTGTAGGTACCATTGTAGGTGAAGAAAAAATATATTATTTCTCTTTTGCAATCTGCTTCTATTGAAAAGAAAGGTCTTGGGCCAAGGTTTCACTGGTTGTAGTGTCCTTTTGTTCACCTTTTGAACAAATTATGAAAATGATGAATTTTACAATATGAGATATTACCTTGCGTCACTTTTTTGGTGGGACAATAGTCAAAACTACCTCTGGTATCCTGTAGATATGACCCCCTAGAGTAATAATGACACTATGAGGTTGAGACTCATAAATAGAATAACACTTCCAAATATATGGTTAGCCCAAAAGAACATCACAGACATCCAGTGGGGCAACATCATATACATCTAGCAGGGAAACATCACATAATACCTCATCATTGAAGGGTTGGATGCCATATGACAATCGACACTACTGGATCATGACACAAAGATCTTGTCCCTGGTTTTTAAGCCCTAAACAATGGCACATTACGCATTAATTGGGGCATATTACATTAGTAATTTTATTTTATGTATGTCGGCTTGGGTCCATTAGTTGTAATTGTACCTCCTAGTCTCCTATATATATACCAAGGAGACCTTTTCATTTGAAATCATCTTTTATTTGGAATTTTATGTGGTGTATAAGGAAGTTTCCCCCTTGAAGAGGCTTATTATCTGAAATTATCTCTTTTTCAAGGAGTGAGTTCTTATTCTGAGGTTTTTTTATGCTATTTTGATATTTGGTTCCTAACATTTGGTATTAGAGCTCAAGGTCTTGGGGTTTCGCTGTTGCATCTGAGACACCTTGGAATTTTTGCTATAACCTTTTTTCTATGATGTTTCAGAAGTAACCACTTGGAGGATATTTAGTATACAAATCAAGGTGCGTGGGGTTCACATTTCATCTCCTGAGGCCTTATACTTTCATATATATAGCCTATTTAAGATAGGATTCTGGAATCATCCTGAATTTATCCATCACAGAATTTTTGCTATAATTTTTTTTTTTTTCTGTAACGTTTGAGAAGATGAAACTTAGAGGATATTCACATAAATTATTAAGGTAGTTGTGATAAAAATATCATCTTTTGGGTCATCCTAATTTTGTATATACACCATGTGCAAGATAGGGTATCTCACTAGTCATATTAACTAGTCTCAAACAGGTCTTTCAGGTAAAACAATGATATATTATTCAATGAGTATCCAAATTAAGTGAGACTAGTTTCATTTGATAGTGGACAGTCTGTAGTATTTCTGGTACAAGTTTCAGAATCAAATATCAAATATAGTTCTCTTGGCATGCTTTACAAGTACGCTCTCCTGGAAGGGAAAACAATCAACAAGGACGTGTGGTGAAGTTACCACAACTTCCACTTGGCACATCCAATTTTTGTCATACCTATGACACTGCAAAGAAGACATATCAAAGAAATACAAAAAACAAAATTCAGACCTAGAAGGGCCAAAATTTTGGAGATAGAGCAGAAGAAAGATCGTCTAGAAGAACCACCTCGAAATCAAGGTTTAAAAGTGATACTTGGCCAACAGGACACCAAAAAAGGAAACTTCTACACCAAACAAGCCTCTAGATAGTCCTAATTTGACTCTTAATGAAGGTGAAGAAATGTGCAGGGACATAAATTATTGACAAAAGAAGACAGTAACAAAAGATGAACTACAAGGGATGATAGATTCAACTGAAGCTAAGTTGGAGGCAATAATTGATACTAAGATGGATGGTTTAAAAAGGGATATCATGGAAGGATTGAAAATTTTCATAATAGAGAGGACACCTGAAAGTGAAAATGTATCCCATGAAATTCATGATGAGGACAAAAGGAAGATGAATCAAGAATGGAGAAACTCCAACTTTGGGTTGAAGACCAACCACTTTCCTAAGAAAGATATGAGGACGTTTGATGGTAAGGATTGTTGGATCATGTTGTCATTGATGCTAATGGTTTGATTGATTGATGTCATTGATTGATGTCAAGTGATTGATTGATGTCAAAGGATTGATTGATTGATAATTGATGTAATATAATATGTATTGTCCTTGATGAGAATGCATAGATGAAGATGGATCAATGAGTTGTCATTGATATGCTGAAGATGGATCAATGAGTTTTCATTGATACATGATGAAGATGGATCGATGTGGTTTCATTGGTATATGATGCATTGTTGGAAAAATGTATAGATGATTCATTATTGTCTTATCATGATTGATAAGGTGCACAAATGGATGAACTCCAAAGTGGTCCCCTTATGGTGAAAACCCTCATGGGAAAACGCTTTGCGGATTGAGTTATCCTAGAAGAATGGTTGGAGGAGCCATGCTCTCATTATTGTTTTATCATGATTGATAATGTGCACAAATGGATGAACTCCAAAGTGGGCCCCTTATGGTGAAAGCCCTCACGGGAAGACTCTTTGTGGATTGAGTTATCCTAGAAGAATGGTTAGAGGACCCATGCTTGTATGTGGAATAATGAAATGAAGGAAATTGAATTTTTCAAGGAAACTATCCTATATGTATAGTTCTTGTCATTCCATTTTCGGTGGTATGCAGAATGTCACATAACTCCTCACAGTTAGAGAGTTATGGCCATGAGAAGTTGGAGACCCCAAGTTTGGGTAATGGACCAAAGTTTGTTTGATGGGTAACCGTATGAGTTATGATATATTTTTAGAAAATACTATTCTATATGGATAGTACATGTCATTCCATTTCTGGTGGTATGTGGAACGTCACAAAACTCCTCGCGGTTTGAGAGTTATGGCCTTACGAAATTGGAGGACCCTCACATGTCATCTAGAAGCCCCAAAAGGTCAAAGTAGTCAAAGTGGTTTAAGGGTTTTTAAAAGGTAAATAATAAATTTAAGTGATGAGTGTACTATAATTCAAAGTGAATACAAAATAAATTATTTAAATAATAAATTTAATGGAGAAATTAGAAGTGGATTAACCCTAAAATAAGGAAAGTGGGGTCAAGTGACCTAGAAGATGTTTTTAAGGAAGCTACTTGGAGAGTATAAATAAGAGGAAAGGCTCTCTCATTTTAATCACACTTTATCATATTGAATATCTATATGTGTCTGAGGTAACCAAAGATATCTAAGCTGAAATTCTGAGGAAAGGTGAAGAAAAGAAGGCAAAAATGCAAGGAAGGATAAATTCTTTTGATGGTGCTTTCTAAGGTATGTTATTTACAGGTCATCTCACCATTTTTGCTATAACTTGTTTTATATAATGATTCAAACCATTAAATTTATATGTCAATGAGAAAACATACCCAAGTATCTGTGGTAAAAAATTCATCTTGTGGGTCATTGTATTTTGGGAGTTACACTCCGTGGAAAATAGGGTTTGTGGCTAGTCTTGAAACTAGTCAAAAACAGGTGTTTCAGGTAAAAACGTCATAACTTCTTCATAACATATTAAAATTCGGTGAGATCAAATGTGTTGGTTAGGGTACAGGATTTATTATGTTGTGTAACATTTTTATATCAATTCAAAGAATATTTTGTGCGAGCCACGCTCTACAAGGTCTCTCTCTAGAATAAGCCAGAATTCAACAAGGTATGCCATTTTTTCTATAACGTCTTTTATGAGAAGTTCCAAGTAGTGCCACCTGGAGAAATTGCATAAAACACACTGAAGAATATTATGTATCATTTTTAGATCTTTATTCATTACAAGTACAAAGTTATTATTATTTCAAGTTGGGGTTGTTGACTAATCCAAAACTAGTCATGGATGAGACAAGCAGTTGATGAGTTGGAACATACATGAGGTGTGTAGTTGATGATGTTGGTACATATTGATGAGTCATTGTTGATGATTATTTGATACATGATTGGTATATACTTGGTACATGGTTGGATGCACTTGTTTATGGTATAGGTTGATTACAGGTTGTTTGGCATAGGTTGGTGCATGGTTGATGCACTTGTTTATGTTGACAGATTGATATTTGTTGAGGATTGTTGCCTCATCTCAGTTGGTGCTGAGAATGTAATATGAGTCTTTCATATAGAGATGGTGTTCTTGTAGAGTTGTACTCTATTCAGTTGTTGTTGAAAAACCCCCGGATTGAAGTCCATAATAAAAAGAAAAATTGTACATACATCTTGTGTTCTTTGTGTTCCTTGTAGAGATGATTTGTTGATGATATGTTGTTGATATGTATTCACATCTAACTGATTACAAATGACAACAATGAGTAATGAGAAAATGTTGAATGTTAACTAAGGATTTTTTGTGTAAGAGGGAAGTTTTGGGAAAAATATCCCCACAC
>ML813407.1:0-16732 GCA_009831015.1 Picea engelmannii | reverse complement strand
CCAAAGTGGTCCCCTTATGGTGAAAGCCCTCACAGGAAGACACTTTGCAGATTGAGTTATCATAGAAGAATGGTTGGAGGACCCATGCTCTCATTATTGTCTTATCATGATTGATAAGTTGCACAAATGGATGAACTCCAAATTGGTCCCCTTATGATGAAAGCCCTCACGGGAAGACACTTTGCAAATTGATTTATCCTAGAAGAATGGTTGGAGGACCCATGCTTGTATGTGGAATAATGAGATGAAGGACATTGAATTTGTCAAGGAAACTATCCTAGATGTATATTGCTTTTCATGTCATTTCCGGTGGTATGTAGAATGTCACATAACTCCTCACGGTTAGAGAGTTATGGCCATGAGAAGTTGGAGACCCCAGGTTTGGGTAATGGACCCAAGTTTGTTTGATGGGTAACCATATGAGTTATGATATATTTTCAGACAATACTATTCTATATGGATAGTACATTTCATGCCATTTCTAGTGGTATGTGGAACGTCACATAACTCCTCACGGTTTGAGAGTTGTGGCCTTACGAAGTTGGAGGACCCTCACATGTCATCTAGAAGCCCCAAAAGGTCAAAGTAGTCAAAGTGGTTTAAGGGTTTTTAAAAGGTAAATAATAAATTTAAGTGATGAGTGTACTA
Organism: Picea engelmannii; assembly: GCA_009831015.1. NCBI lineage: Eukaryota > Viridiplantae > Streptophyta > Pinopsida > Pinales > Pinaceae > Picea > Picea engelmannii. The sequence goes on along the minus strand of ML813407.1, from coordinate 16,084 downwards.
TAATTCAAAGTGAATACAAAATAAATTATTTAAATAATAAATTTAATGGAGAAATTAGAAGTGGGTTAACCCTAAAATAAGGAAAGCGGGGCCAAGTGACCTAGAAGATGTTTTTAAGGAAGCTACTTGGAGAGTATAAATAAGAGGCAAGGATCTCTCATTTTAATCACACTTGAGCATATTGAATATCTATATGTGTCTGAGGTAACCAAGGATATCTAAGCCAAAATTTTGAGGAAAGGTGAAGAAAAGAAGGCCGAAATGCAAGGAAGGATAAATTATTTTGATGGTGCTTTCTAAGGTATGTTACTTATAGGTCATCTCACTATTTTCACTATAACTTGTTTTCTATATTGATTAAGACAGTGAAATTTCTATGCCATTGAGAAAACATACCCAAGTATATGTGGTAAACAATTCAGCTTTTGGGTCATTGTATTTTGGGAGTTACACTCCGTGGAAAATAGGGTTTGTGGCTAGTCCTGAAACTAGTCATAAACAAGTGTTTCGGGTAAAAACATCATAACTTCTTCATAACAGATCCAATTTCAGTGAGACCAAATGTGTTGGTTAGGATACAGGCTTTATTATGTTGTGTAACAGTTTCAGATCAATTCAAAGAATATTTTGTGTGGGCCACGCTCTACAAGGTTGCTCTCTAGAATAAGCCAGAATTCAGCAAGGTATGTCATTTTTTCTATAACGACTTTTATGAGAAGTTACAAGTAGTTCCACCTGGAGGAATTGCACAAAAAACATTGAATAAAATTGTATATCAGTTTCATATCTTTATTCATTACAGGTACAAAGTTATGATTATTTCAAGTTGGGGTTGTTGACTAATCCAAAACTTGTCATGGTTGAGACAAGCAGTTGATGAGTTGGCACATAAATGAGATGTGTAGTTGATGATGTTGGTACATATTGATGAGTCATTTTTGATGATTATTTGACACATTATTGGTATATACTTTGTACATGGTTGGATGCACTTGTTTATGGTACAGGTTGATTACAGGTTGTTTGGCACAGGTTGGTGCATGGTTGATGCACTTGTTTATGTTGACAGATTGATATCTGTTGAGGATTGTTGCCTCATCTCAATTGGTGCTTAGAATGTAAGTTGAGTCTTTCATATAGAGTTGGTGCTCTTGTAGAGTTGTACTCTATTCAGTTGTTGTTGAAAAACCCCCGGATTGAAGTCCATAATAAAAAGAGAAATTGTACATACATATTGTGTTCTTTGTGTTCCTTGTGGAGATGATTTGTTGATGATATGTTGTTGATATGTATTCACATCTAAATGATTATAAATGACAGCAATGAGTAATGAGAAAATGTTGTATGTTAACTAAGGAGTTTTTTGTAAGAGGGAAGTTTTGGGGAAAATATCCCCACACTCATTCATCCCCCCCTCTAAGTGTGGTAGGTGTGTCCAACAAGGATCCAATCACCTGGATACTTCAAATGGACAAACTATTTGATCTATATGATTTTCCACATACACAAAAGGTACAAATTACTTCTTTATATTTAGAACCCAATCAATTTGTGTGGTATCGATGGCTTTGTTCTCACAAATTACTTGTCACTTGGAAAATTTTCATGAAAGAAATGATAGCACACTGTGAGGATAAAAGGAGCAATACCTTCTTTATCCAATTGATAAATCTCAAGAAAAAGGGTTCAGTTGCGGAGCACATTGAGAACTTACAAATATTGAATATAAAGGTAACAAATATTATGGATGAGCGCCTGATTGATATATTCATAGGAACTTTAAAGGATAACATTCAACATGAGGTTCGCCTTTGGGAACCCAAATCATCGGAGAATTCATTCAGGGTGGCGAGAAATGTTGAAAGTAAAAATATGGCTATGGCTACTAGAAGGACCACTCCTAACATCTATCGAGAAAATAATGCTCCTTATAAAACACCTCAACCTACAAGATTGACACCTCAACAATTGGAGGAAAGAAAAGAAAAAGGTTTATGCTTTAATTGTGACAGCAAGTACAATAAGGGACATAAGTGTGGTGAGAAGAAATTATTCTACACAGATTGTGAAGAGGAAGAAGAATAAGAACAATAACAAGAACCATCTCAAGATGAAAACATAGAAGAGATTTCTTCTTTAGAGTTGACTCCCACGATATCATGTAATGCATTGGCTGGAATTAGCACTCCTCAAACCCTCAAGATCGAAGGATATATCAAAAAGAAAAAGGTAGTAGTACTAATTGATTCTGGTAGTACTCATAATTTCATTCACTATAAATTAGCCAAAGCTCTCAATTTCTTTATATATCCAGTGCCAGAGTTTCAAGTAATGATTGCAGATGGAGGAACTATCAATTTCTTGGGAAAATGGAATAAGATCAATCTTACTATGGGGGAATATGTAATGAATAGTCCAATGAGTCCAATGGTTACAATAATTGGTAACAGTGGTTTTTAATTTTCAAGAACTTTTCATGAAAATTTTATTGGAAGGAAAATAAATTGAGTTAAGGGGTATCACAGGGAAACCCACTAGAGTGATAAGCTCTAATGGAATGACAAAATTGTTTAAAAATGGGCATCATGGTGTAATTGTACAACTATACTCACTAGATGTTCAAACATCTAAGCCATCTATTCTCCTATATCTCCAAGGGATCATTGATAAGCATTGCAAAGTATTTGAAGATATTCCCAAAGGTCTTCCACCCACTCGAAATCATGATCATGTTATTCACCTAATTCTTGGAGTTGTTCCTCCTAACATAAAGCCTTACAAATACCCTTATTCCCAGAAGAGTGAAATTGAGCGTATGGTTGAAGAAATGTTAGAGGTTGGAATTATTATACCTATCCAAAGTTCTTACTATGCACCGGTGGTAATGGTACTCTGGAAAGAGGGCTCATGGAATATGTGTTCAGATTATAAAGAACTCAACAAGATCACTATTAAAAATAAGTTTCTAATTCTCGTCATTGATGAATTGTTAGATGAACTACATGGAGCAATATATTTCACAAAGTTGGATCTGTATTCAGGGTATCATCAGATTAGAATGAAGGAAGCATATATCCCAAAAACAACATTCCGAACTCATGAAGGCCATTATGAATTTTTGGTCATGCCTTTTGGCCTTACGAATGCACCTTCCACATTCCAAGGGTTGATGAATTCCATTTTAAATCCCTTCCATTTTAGTATTTTTTGATGATATACTAATCTATAACAAGTCTTGGGAGGATCATGTGCGACATGTTGACAAGGTGCTACAACTACTAAAGGAGAAACAACTATATGCCAAACCATCCAAATTTTTCTTTGGGGTGAAGGAGGTATAGTATTTAGGTAATATTGTGTCTCATGAAGGTGTCAAGGTACAACCTAACAATATTAAGGCCATGATGGACTAGTCGATTCCCAAAACATTGAAGAATCTTAGAGGATTTTTGGGTTTGACAGGTTACTACCGCAAGTTTTTTCGGAACTATGGAAGAATAGCAACACCTTTAACACCATTAACTAAGAAGGATGAATTTTCATGGACTCCAGAGGCAACTCAATCTTTTGAACAACATAAATAGGCAATGTGAAAATCTCCTATCTTGACCACACCAGACTTCACAAAAACCTTTATTGTGGAATGCAATGCCTCGAGAAATGGCATTGGTGTTGTTCTAATGAAAGAAGGAAGGCCCCTTGATTTTGAAGGTCGTCCACTCAATGGAAAGGACTTACACAAACCCATTTATGAGAAGGAAATGATGGAAATACTACATGCATTGAAGAAATGGAACCCTTACCTAATAGGTAGGAACTTCAAGGTCAAAATAGATCATGATAGTCTTAAATACTTATTGGAACAAATACTATCTTCAGAAGAACAACAAAAATGAGTGACCAAGACGTTGGGTTATGATTTTGAAATTATCTATAAAAAAGGGAAGCAAAATGTTGTGGCAGATGCACTCTCAAGAAAGGATGAAGATGCTGAGGCATTTTTCTGTGCTATATTGATCATCCAACCCAATTGGATAATAGAAGCGAGGAATGAATGGAAGAATGAAGAAAATGTGTGGACTCTCATTCAAAGGTTGCAGCAGGATTCTAGTGCATCAGATACATTTACATGGAAAAATGATTCACTTTGGTACAAAGATCACTTATATTTCTGTAAGAACTCCCAAATCAAACAAAAGGTACTATTGGAATTGAACACCTCTCCGGTAGGAGGGAACTCGGGATTTTTTTAAAACCTACCATAGGGTCAAGAAGGCATTTTTTTGGGATGGCCTTAAAACTGATGTTCAAAGGTTTGTGGCAGAATTTTTGGTTTTCCAACAAAATAAGGTGGAAATAATTAAGACCCCAGGTCTTTTACAACCATTAGTCATCCCAAGTCAGCGTTGGGAGAAGGTTTCCATGGATTTCATCACAGGGTTACCAAAGTCTGAAGGAAAAAGTGTCATCATGGTGATTGTTGATAGACTGACTAAGTACGCACACTTTTGTGCACTCTTTCATCCTTTCAAAGCCATTATAGTTGCCACCGCATTCATGGAGACAGTTCAAAAGCTACATGGAATCCTAAAGATTATTGTAAGTGACAGAGATCCCATCTTCACTAGACATTTTTGGACATAATTATTTTCTTGTTTGGGTACTCAATTGGCTCATAGCTCATCTTATCATCCTCAATCTAATGGACAAACCAAGATAGTGAAAAAATTTCTGGAAGTATACCTTCGTTGCTTTGTCTCTAATACACAAACACAATGGTTCAAATGGTTACCCTTAGAAGAATGGTGGTATAACACTTCCTTTCATACTACAACAAAAATGACACCATTTATGGCACTCTATGGATACCACCCACCTTCCATCACTTCTTCTCTAAAATAAAAATCTAAGGTTCAAGCAGTGGAAGATCACATTGAGCATCAACAACAAGTTCTCCAACGCTTAAAGGACAACATGGACATGGAAAAAAATTGCATGAAACAACAAGTAGATCATCATCGTAGTGAAAGAAGTTTTGAAGTAGCGGATTAGGTATTTTTAAAACTACAACCATACAAACAAATGTCCCTCAAGCAAGCAAATAAGGATAATAAATTATCACCAAAGTACTATGGCCCTTATAAGGTTTTGAAAAATATTGGTACTATGGCATACAAATTGGAGTTGCCTACATCTTCGTGAGTACATCAGTTTTCCATGTTTCATGCTTAAAGAAGGTTATAGGTGACAATATCCTAGTTCAAACTATATTTCCAGAACTTGACGAGGAATGAAAAATCATATTGGAGCCTGAAGATATCATTAACACAAGAATTCTCCAACTGAGGAATAGATCCATTTAAGAGTATCTCATTAAGTGGAGGAAACTACCTGTTGAAGATTCCACTTGGGAAGATAAGTGTTTTATACAAAAGCATCCAAAATTAATCAAGCGTTGTAGACAACACTTGTCTGAAGAGGGGGGGGGCATGTTAAGCCCTAAATAGTGGCACGTTACCCATTAATTGGGGCATATTACATTAGTAATGTTTATTTATTTATGTCGGCTTGGCTCCATTAGTTGTAATTGTGCCTCCTAGTCTCCTATATATACCAAGAAGACCTTTTCATTTGGAAACATCTTGTATTTGGAAATTTATGTGGTGTATAAGGAGGTTTCCCCCTCGAAGAGGCTTATTATCTGAAATTATTTCTTTTTCAAGGCGTTGAGTACTTATTCATAGGTTTTTTTATGCTATTTTGATATTTGGTTCCTAACACTGGTGAAGCCACCCAATGTTGTATGGTTGCGAGTGTGGTGTTGTCGATAATCCCAATTGTTTGACAACCTCTGCTGAGATGAGGGTATTTTGGCTTCCGCTATCAACAATAAAATGTAGTGGGGTCCACTTCACCCACATCTATGAATGAAAAAGGTGTTCCCCTCTTCAGGATATGTTTGTTCTTTTGGTTGAATTGTTGTGGTCGCAACAGTAGCAGTGGGGTCTGCATCGATGATCTGTCTTCTCCCATTTTTTCTTGAATCGGATTCTAAATCAGGGTTCGACTCCTTTTCTTTGATCTTGGACACCAATGATTGTTTTGAGAGACATTCATCAGTGTTGTGCCAAGGTATTTTGTGGAAATTGTACCACTTTCCAGTGTCCTTCTTCGTCTTTCCGTTACCCTTCTTTTCTTGTGGCTTGGACTGGTTTTCTGGAGGCTTTTTGTTAGGGTTGTCTTTACCATACTTTGGTTGTTGTGGATTTGCAGACCCGAACTCTTGTTTGTTATGGTGCCTAAATTTATGCTCTATTTTGACAACATATCGATAGGAAGCTCCAACTAATGAGATGTCCAGGAAATCCATTTCGGTTTGGATGTACCTATGCAAATCCCCGCAGTATTTCAGAACCAGATTCTACTTGGAGTATTTTATACCCAGCTTGGTGCGTAAGGTATGGAAAGTATTTGTGAACTTTGACACTTTTTGGCCCCTCTCTTCCTGCAGTTTGTTCCATCTCATGTATTGATCGTCATAGTTACCAACACGGTAATATTGTTCCTTGACTGCATCCACAAAAAAATACCAAGTGGGTTGAACCCCATTTATTCCAAAACCCTCTATGGTAATTTTATCCCAGTAATTTTCCCATGAATGTTTCACATAGGGGAGATCCTTAAGGAGTGCGAAGGTGATCTTTTCCCTGTCGAAAAAATTTTGAACAAAGAAATAACCTTCTAGCAGATTTAACCATTTTTCTAGGGCATCTGCATCGATCTAACCTTCAAATACAGGAATATCAAAATTAACTTGTAACTTGAAAGGAGAGGTACCTCCAAAGTGGCCTCTGGATGAAGGCATGCCTACTGTTATTGGCAGACGTTGAAGGATGTGGGTAAAATGCTCCATCATTTTGTCTCTCTTTCGCATGAGAGCTTGCTCAAGGAACATATTAATAAAATATTCTACTATGTCGTATTTATTTTATTCCACCATGGAGGGTTTCTTGGGTGTGCAAGAGAAATTTTCCTCAAGAGAGACAAGCTCTAAACCCAACTTTCTATACTTGGACCTCATCAGGGACATGCATTGAAAAATGATCAAGAGCAGCTTGTTCTGATACCATTGATCCGAATTATTTTCAGCATGAAATGAGAGAGGAGATATAATAAATAAATGTACATAGATATATTAGATATACAATAATATAAAATAGATATATCAGATATATAACCATAAACAAAGAGATACTGTAATACATAATTTCTATTAATGGGCGAAATGTACAAAACTGTAGAAATACAGAGTGAAAGACTCGCTAGAATGGTGGAAACTTATCTCTGAAAAGAAATGTGATGGCTACGCTTGTTCACAAGAAGATGGTTGTTAAAATGAGGCTCCAAAGGCCTTTTTAACATAAATAAAATACAAAACCCTAACTTTGGAAGATGAAAAAACAATTGTTTTATGGACCCTGTTTTGGGTAGTTTGGTGTATCAACTTCCCAGGGGCGTAACTTTGGCATATGATCTCCATTTGGGGCACACGATAGCTCATTGGAAAGGTATTGATGAGGAGATTAATTTCAAGGGTTAAATTAGAGACTTTGGCCATTATTAAGATTCTTTAACGTGAAAAAACATCGTTTATTCCCTCAAAATGGCCCCATAAGTTTGGGACTCAAAAACTGCTAAAAATAGTAAATTGTCAACAAACTACTTTGAGCCAGTTAGAATAGGTGGGTGGCCACCGATATCCATATGGATCAACATAATTTATACCTTGTATATATATAAGTAATTATGGAATGAATAAGACAAACAAAATACAACGTTCAAGCCAATTTTGTAAGCAAATACCTGGAACAAGCATTGTTAGCATTGTGTGCTCCCTCTTTATTGAGATCCAAGGAGGAAGGTTATTGTTTATAAAAAAAATAGGCAACACTGAGTAAATATACCTAAGCTCTCCAAGTGGATTGACACCATTAGTTTCTAATGAAATCCTAACATTACGAGGTTCTTCTTTAAAAATCGGTCATCTTTCTTTGATGTTTCTAAATGCATAACCATCTACAGGAATTTGAAGAACACCATATTCACTTCCATGTCATGCATGGTAATCCATAAACTATGCAATGATTTGGCACCTAAATAATCACTACAAACATGGAATTATCAGAATATGACGAAGAACCTTGTGAGGCACCTTTTTTGTTACTTGATCGGTTCGATGTCTACTGATTTTACATTGCATGCATTTCATTTCCGATGCATATTGTCCATAACATATAATATGATAATTCAAAAATACATCAATACCCTGATAGTCCATTCCAATATATTTCATAATGACACAAAACTCTCGGTATGTGCAAGGTAAATTATTTGACAACGGTAAAAAAAATTCACCTAACAATCTACAACATAAAAAATAACTAGTTAATGTAAATAATAGTAATCATAAATATTACATACTTGATTTACACATTAATTGACACTAAAAATAGAGAAAAATAAATTCAACCTTTATGTATAATATGTGACGAATTATATTATGTACCTTAGGATCTGTCTGAGACAAGTGTTTGAAAAATCGTTCAATACCTTCAAGGTACATCATGAATATCATCAAATTTTTCCTCATCGATAGGAGCAAAGATGTCATGGATCAATATATTTGTCCCATCATCCAACTCAACAATATTATTGGTGTCATATTCTTCCATAGGATTGACTTGATATTCAATATCCATACCATATTCCACATATTGTACAATAGTATTTCTACTACTACTAGGCCGATTTTTATCCGACGAAAGACACCTAGGAGGATTTATCTTTATAATTACAAACAATCAATAGCATTAGTGTATATAACAAATATTAAAAGGAAATATTTTGTTATAAATACATTCAATACAAAGACATATATAATGAATAACTTACCATGGCACGATATGTACACCCTCCTTCACAATGCACATACCTCCAACAATGTCTTTCAACTTTTTTCCTTACAAGTTTTCCTCTATTCAAGCCCCTGCATTGATTGCAAGGGAAATAACATTTCCCATCACCTTATGCCTCCAATGTTTCCCTTAACCTAGAAAGTTTCCTTTCACTCTCTTTAGGTGTTGGCATTGGAATTTCCTATATTTACAACAAAATCCATTGAAGTAATATAAGTATAATATAAGAATATATTCTTACGGTACAAATGTCATCGAATATTGACCCATATGTACTAGAGAATTAAGCCATTGTCATCATAGATTTATTAAAGGTTTATAACAGTAGTCAACAATTAATGAAGAAATCAAAACCATACATTTTTACCAAATAAGTTCCAAAGCTTCACTATAGGCAAGTAATACAATGAAACAATAAAAGAGAACTAGACCAAGACAAATTGTATAGTAATTAAATGGAATCAAATAGACATGTTCATACCTATTTCCTAGGCAAAAATTTATGTCCCCAAATAAAAGAGGGTCTAAGGTTAGGGATCCAATGTGGGTATTTAAAAAAGAGACAAAGTAATATTAAAAATGTGTAACATTCAAAGTATAAAATCTGAGCTATGCATATCAAGAATTGAATCTGAGACAAGTATCACATAGAAAAAAGACTGATAATTCATGCAATGAACAATGAGCATAAAATGATTTTATAACCGTCATACCTACAACAGAATAGTTGAAATCACTCACCGTCGTTGGTCTTCTGACGAGCATTGACTATGTCAAATTTGACCAAGTCATTAACCGTTAAGTCATTTTCAAAAAAAGTAGTTGGAATTATCTAGGTTTGTCGATATATAGACGAACTATCATTGCAAGATTAGTGGATATAGCAGTTCATCGCAAGTACAACATTCATCGGGGTGCCCAAAAAAATTATTAAAATTTTAATATTATGTCATAATTTGCGACGATATGATTAATTTTATCCTTATCGTCATAAGGTTTTGTCAAATTTTGACCCCATATGTAGTAGTGTCTCCAATTGTTGTAGACAGTGAAGATGAAGATGCCAGAAAAAATGGAGATATGCTTAGGGATGCATAGAAGTTGAGGGTCAAAACCCCAAATCCTCCAACTATGTCACTTTCTAAATCACTACCAAATCACCTGATAGGGGACATATTGAACAGGTCAACCCTGATGCAAGACCAATTGAATCTTATCCTGATGATTTAACACAGGTGGCGTCCTCAAAATCTTCTATTCATTCATTAGTAGTTAAATTAAAGAGGAAGAATTGATAAATTAATAAGTTGAATCAAGAGGTACATGAATTTACTATCTTCAATAGATGTGTACAAGAGGAGAATGAACAATTAAAAACACAGAGCCATAAACTTCAGGAAGAAAATAGGAAACTAAAATTTGAGAACAAGAAGTTGTATAAGAGGCTTATTAACTCCAGTCCACCATCATAGAGGAGATGAAGTGAAAGGATAACCAAAATAAGAGGAGGTATCAATATTTTGATTAATGTTGTTGGGCTTTATTAGAATTGGTGGGATGACTTCGGTTTGTTTAAATTTTGTTCAGTTTTGTGGATCCTCTTGAACGAATACATGCAACCATACATGAGTGGGGGAGATGTTGGACTCCCATTATTTCATAGTTAAATACCTATTTTCCCACTAAAATCCTACTTTTACACTTGAACCTAGCCATATTATCATAGAATGCGATGCTTCTAAGCCCAAAACCTTTAAACAAGCACTTAGAGGAAATTGGTGTTAATTTTGTTTCATTTCCTAAGTTATTAGTAGATTAAAATGAGTTTTTAAGACAACCTTTACTCATGAAGAATTGTTCAGTTCAGTTCTTGTATCACTAATGTAGTTCTAGTACCTAAGCTCGTTGGTTGGCATATGTGTGCATGCCCAAATGAAAAATAGCCACATGGGTTTTGAAGGTCTAGATGCCAGCATGGTGTGTGTCCCTTATTTTGTGCCCAGGTTCCTTCAAGCGAGCATGAGAATTTGATCAAACTAGTGATCAACGTCTTCTAGTGCACAAGTCATTAGTGAGATCATGCTCCATGATAACATAGATGTTATTCGTATGCATTTTTTGTCATACAAATAGCATATGAGATCGAAAATTGATTTGATCATTCCCAATATTTTTTAAGTATGTCCTGATGGTTATACGAAATCAAAGGTAGTTCGATCTAATTGTTAGCATAACTATTTTTGATGCTTTGGTCTACGAGATTAAAAGGGATCACTCTCATCTCTTCACTTATGTATTTTCATATATGTTGATCTACTTTGTAATGTAATGTCAACAATGAAACTATTGAATTAAAGCTATGGAAAGACTCGTGTGATTTGTTGTTAATTTCTATCATAGTGTGATGTGTATGAACTTATGTGCATGTTGTAGATTGGATATTATGTTCCTTAACACAAATTCCAGTTCTGGTTAATGGTGTTCGTTTGATATTACTATTGTAAGTACATAAATCGTTGACCAGTTGGCAAGGGCCCGCCAATCTGGAATGCACAACTAGTTTGTGTTTTATTTTGTTAGTTTAGTTTGCATTCTCAGTTTAGTTATGCACTGTGGTGATTTGGTTGTGCTCTATAGCATTACATATTGAAATTTCAATTTGGTTTAGATTACTTTGTTAGCAATAGACATGCAACTTGTCTCAGATCTAGATATACTAACATTTACTTTACTTCTCATTTGATAGATATGCTTGATTACAATTTTTAGTTAGTTTGATATCTCATTTGATGCATTTCTTTTATATTGATGCAATTCAATGAACTTTGATTTTTTATAATTATTTAAATCCTTCAAGAATTGAATCAATCATTGTGTTATAAGTATAGGAACACCTAAGGTGAAAGAATGTATTTCGAGCTCCTTTGTGAGAATAGATATTAAGAGACTAGTAACTGGTTTTTTTTATGATCTTTAACACTTTGCTTTGAATAAATGAATATGTTTAGATGAATAATAAGATCTTTCCTGAGTCATGTTTACACAAATATAAGTTATATGGATGTAATGTGAAACAATACCATAAAATACTTGTTACACTTAACATATAAATTATGAATGCAAGTGTAAGGATTCATCATTAGTTCTATGTGTTTAACTTAGTTTACAGATTCCATTTCTTACCTTTCTAGCTAATAACTCCAAGGTTAGATCAGTAGCATCTTGCAAGAGTTTAACTCATGCTTCATTGACTGATTTGAATATTATCTTGAATGGTATTTTACCTTTTCATTTCATGTTTCTTAAGTTAATCTACAATAATTAGAATTCATTGGCTTGATGAATTAATCATCTCTTGGAGTGCAAGAACACTTAGTTCTTAAAGTGAAAGATTGCAACACACACTTGCCAATGAAACTCGAACTAATGAACTAATCATTGTTCATAGGTTTGATTTATGGTTTTAAGCACTTTGATTCCCTCATCCACTAAAATATTAAGTATTAATTGATTAAACAAGATCTCATTAGAAACATACCTATGCATAGACAATACATCTGGACAGAGTATGTAGTGCCATAGTTCATCTTGATACATATATGTGAATGCAAGATTAAGGTGTATGAGATTTACATTTGGTTTTCTTGGATTTCTTTGTGATTTAAATACACTCTTATATTGATACCTTTGATAGATAGGATTCACCTTTTCCCCTGCACATATTGTGTTTATAGATCATAAGCCTACGTCCCAAATTGACTACAGGGTTTATTAAACGACAAATAAACAACCCAACAAGGTTCACGACAAAAGCATTCTCTCGAAAAGAGGGAGTGGACTATGAGGAGACATTTGCTCCAATCACAAGGTACACTTACATTAGAGAATTTATGTCCTTAGTTTCATTTATGGGATGGATAATATATCAGATGGATGTGAAGATAGTTTTCCTTAATGGGATCATTAAGGAAGAAGTGTACATAGAGAAATCTCAAGGCTTTAAGGTAGTAGAATTTACGAGATACCTGCACAGAAAATATAGCTAAAAATGAAGCATACACAAGATGCAATGGTGTGAAAAGAAGAAACAAAAATGGAGGAAAGAATGAAAGAATTTATATTAACTAAATGAGAGAAAATGATACAATACAAGTGATATAATATGTATCACACAATTAACTCGCCATAGTAGTCAACTAATGTGCATTAGGAGTGTTCTAGAGATATATGACACACATTGGTAGTCACTAGACTCAACTACCACCTAGTCCTAGTTAACTAGCCAAACCAGAGTGAAATGAGGAGGAGATCACTCACAAATGTGGAATGCACCTTACTGGTGATGATCCCAATGCAAGTGCACATTATTGGTGATGATCTCGAGGTTAACATGTAACACTTGGTGATAAAACCAATGTTGGCATGCAACACTTCTCTCAACTAGTCTAACTAAACGGTAACTGAGAATTGATTGGAGGGTATGTGGCACCCTTTTCTAGGGGAGAATATATCATACTAAGGGACCCTCAACATAGCCAAATAAACATAGGAAAAAAAATTAAAGGAAAATCCTAGGTGTGTGTAATATATCCAACACCCCCCCTAAACACTACTAGGGAGTATAGATAATGAATGGGTCCCGACAACAGAGGCCATGTTAGGTACCCATGAACAATGCAACTAATGAACATCGAAATAAATTCAGGAAAGTGGGAAAACCTCATGGGAAACATCCCCCCGCCCCCCTCAAAATACAATGTATCAAAAGAAGAGAAAAATAGGTGAGATCCACCATGTGGCACGTAGACAGTCTCCAAAACCAAGAAAATATGACAAGTCAATGAAGCATGATCTAATGATGACAGATCATAATATGCTTCAATGAGTGTGTTGAACTTGAAATGTTGTCGTTGATACTAGTTGACAATAATCAGATCTCTCAAAACATTAAGGCACTATCCTACACCAAGATGGTCGGGCTAGTTAGAGTGCTTCCAAAACAAAGAAGCAAACACCATAAAAGTCATCAAAATAGTGGTAAATGGAACTTTAAATACATCATAATCAGTCAATTCAAGAGAAATGAGAATGATTCCCATGTATCATGGATGAAACACATATGTAAGATGTCCCAAACCAATGGGTCAAATGTTTCCATGACCAATCATCAAGCCAACCACAAACAATCCTCAGAGTTGGTACCTTGCCAAGATGTTGTCGTATACACCTCTTCGTCAATGAGTTGAAATAAGAGGAACTAACACAAGGACATGGATACCTAACAGGAAGACAATGTTTTCTTCGATCATGATGTTGAGGATGTCTATAAGTGGAGGATGTAGACCCTGAAGTTGACACTGAAGAGTCAGTTGCTGCTAAAAACTCTGATGTTGGTGCTGAAGAGTCTGATACTAGCAACTCTAATGTTGAAGTTGGTGTTGAATCTGGTTGTGAAAGATCCAAAGTTGTATCAATAAGATGTGTAGGTGGTGGTTGTTGCAACTCAACAATAGAAGAGTCATCTTGTGTGATGGACTCTTGTGCTAGAACAAATTGAGTTTAAACAATAGAAATATCTAGACAACTTGCTACTAGCTATGAAGTCCAAACAAAACCAAGTCCAACTTTTGTTTTTCTCATCACAGGCTTAATGGGATGTAAAATCCCATTTCCATTCTTACCAAGGTCACCACCAATGTATCCCATCTGATGCATCAATTTTGACCTAAAACCACGAGTGTGAAACTCAAAATTTGGTGAACGAAGCTCAGTAGTGATCAACAATGCAAAAGCAACATTAGAAACAAGAGACTGTTGCAGATATTTCGACAAACAAGCAATAAAATTTTCCTTCTCTTTTAAATCAGGGAAAAAATGTTCATTGAGAAGAGTGGATTTCTCTGCCATATCATTAATGTGGGTGGTCCAAGTATCAACTTGAGCTTAATGCTTCTCCATTAGACTCCAAATGAGTTCAAAATCAGTGGAATAATAGGTACACATGTTTTGAAGACAAATCTTGGATCTCTCTTGTTCACCTCAAAGTTTGCTAACTTCTTTGACAAGTTTTAGATTCAGAATCTAAAGGGTCGAGATAACTGCATCTTTGTCCTCCATTACAATGATTCTCTCCCAATGACTGATATTAGTGCGATATGCATGTCGGAGTAGCGATGTGAGGTTTTGTTGATTCATTGCATGTAGCTATAGATTTGAAAAAAATGTTGTATCTCATAAACTACGATGTGGGTATTGGATATTTTTTGTGAGCGTGAGAATCCATATGCAATGCATCTCTCTACAAAAAATCAGATCAATCCAAATCATGGATTTTGAGATATCGTTGATGGATCCGTGAAAGCTATATATCTGATATAAACAACTTTATCTTCTAAACTATGATGTGGGTATTGGATATTTTTGGTGAGCGTGAGCATCCTTAAGCAATGTGTCTCTGTACCAAAAACCAGAGTTACCCATATCATGGATTTCGATATATGTCTGATGGATATATGGCACGTTGATCTTGGAGAGAATGTGAGGCATAAGAAGAATTGTCAGTGAGTAATCCATCATTCATGTTGCTTTGTTCCGTCTTCGGTACCCACAAAAGAGTGTTGGTGACAATCCTTTCTAACAACCTGTGGATTCGATACCATGTAGAGTTTTTGAGATACTTTCACATAAGATCTAGATAACAATGAAGAATACACAACATGCAATGGTGTGAAGAGAAGACACAAAAATGGAGGAAAGAATGAAATAATTTCTATTAACCGGATGAGAGAAAATGATACAATACAAGTGATATACTCTGTATCACACAACTAACTCACCATAGTTTTCAACTAATCTGAATTAGGAGTGTTCTAGAGAGATATCACACACACTAGAAGTTACTAGAGTCAACTGCCACATAGTCCTAGTTAACGAGCCATGCGGTCGTCAGTTAACTAGCCAAACCAGAGTGAAATGAGGAGGATATCACTCACACATGTGGAATGCACCTTAATGGTGATTATCCCAATGCTAGTGTGCATTATTGGTGACGATCCAGAGGTTAACATGCAACACTTGGTGATAAAACCAATGTTGAGATGCAACACTTC
>ML813406.1:70575-85093 GCA_009831015.1 Picea engelmannii | reverse complement strand
TTAGATGGCATTTCATATATTGGAAGTATCACAAACATACATGTTTCATAAATTTTGCATCTAGTTTGGCATTCTACATGTTTTTTTTTGAATATATATATATATATATATATATATATAAACGCTCCGGAGACGCTTCGCTCCCGACCATTTTTTGAAAAATGCGCTCCCACGCTCCCGCTTCCCGCTCCCGCTCCCGCTTCGCTCCCACGCTCCGGCAACACTGCATTTACCTTCACAACTGATATCCAAGTCCATATCTCTGTTTCGGTGAAAAAACTGATCCTGTCTTTCAGATCTGATATTTTCCTGGTGTTTTCTACTCTTATTCTGATTGCAACTTTGATACCATGTAAAATTTTGCAAATCCCAACCCAGTTCAAGTGTCAATAAATTTTCACTATTTAATGCCCAACCCACACATATTTCTCTGCTGAAAATGTGAATAGCATAAACAGAAATTTATGACATGAAACACAAGGATTCTTTTACAACAATTTAGAATAGAAATAAATGCTCACACCTAGAAAAATATGATTCAGAGATTTTTGGCAAATAGCCCCTGGAAAAAACCGCAAGGGGAAAACCAGTGAGAGAGGGAGTTTTTATTATTTCCGAGCTCTGAGGAAATTTCTTTTACAGCAGAATACAACAACAATAAATACAGACTTATCTTGATTTCCATGCCAACAAACACAGCCTTGAAAACTGTGCCCTTTCTGCTTGATTTCTGTGTCCATAAATCCGTATTGTGTACAACAGCTACAGCAATAAATGCTGTACTGTAGTGCCTTGAAAATCATGCCTGCTGGTTGCCTCGATTTCCATTCCAAAACTGCCTTGGAAATCGTGCAACAGTCACCCTCTATTTCTGTGCTCTCTCAGCTGTATGGCCTGCTCTAATCCTTACAGTACAGCCTCATTTAATGCTGTACTCCATGATGTTTGGACATCGGGAAGATATTCTTCTATATATATATATATAATCATTTTGTCTTAGCATTTTCTACTGTACTTGTGTCTCTGTGCATGATTATTCTTCTTGTGATCTTGGTTATTACTGCTACTATTGTTCATGGTTTATGCTTCAGTTCATGTAAATTTGTAAAGAAACTGAATGTAATTGAACATCATTAAACTCCAACACTCCACTCGATTTGCATGCCAGCTCCTTGCCTTGGAATTTGTGCCCTAGCTGCAAAATTGCCTCCACTTCTTCTTTTTCTCTGCTCTCACTCTCTCTTCATTCAAATCACATGAATGATTCAATGAGGGTGCCTCAATCCCTCATTGCGTTTTGTTCATTTCAATGAAAAGTCACTTGATCTAATGGTTGAGATTTAATCTTGGGCCATCAAGATCAACGGTGGTGATTTTAAGTCTCTTAAATTACCCTTTTCATGAAATATTCTCAAAAGTCACTTTTAACTTTATATCTCATAAAGTTAATGTACTAGGGACCTCTTTGGACATTTCCCCGCATGCTAGGTGCCTAGCCTATGTGAGAAACACTTGCCCAAGGTACAATATTTAATATTGACCGATGTCTGATGTAACTGAACTGAGAGAAGATAATCATTAGCAAAATGTTTATTAACCATTTCAGAACCATCTGGTAGAGAAATACCCCGGATTCTTCCTTGCATCTGAGCCAAGTCTTGTCAATATTCTAGGGCATCAACAACTACGATATACAAATAAGGGGCAAGAGGACAGCCTTGCCTGATTGATTGATGGACCTGGATGTGATTGGTCAACGTTCTGTTCACATAAACAAAAGGCTAAGGCATTGGAGAAGAGCGTATTCACCATGACAATACAGTGAGAACCAAACCCAAGGCACTGAAACATCTTTGTAATAAAGGACTAATCAACCCTATCATATGCCTTGTCAAAGTCGATTTTGGGAAACTAAGAGTCCTGGCCAGTGTCTCTAGCCCATTGCATAGCTTCCCATGCAGAAATCACATGGACAAATCCTGTCTGTTCCTGTCTAACAATTTGTGAAGCAACTCTTCGCATTTGGAGAGCATGGGCCTGAGCCAAAATCTTGTAGGAGACACTGAAAAGATTAATGGGCCTCCATTCCCCAATAGTGTCTTGTGATGCATTCTTTAGAATCAGCTTGATAACCCCTTGATTGAGAGAGGTTGTCAGATTGCCAGAGGAGAAGGCCTCACTGGCCATGCGAGAAAGATCCCTACGATCAGTATCCCACATTGCTTTCAAAATTCACACGACAGTTCATCAATGGGGTCTGACTTGTGATTCTTATTTATTATTATTATTATTATTATAGCTCTGTTCATGGATGTTGAATTAATTTTGATCCTTATACTTGTAATTTCAACTTCTAGCTCAAAATTGCGTACTGATGATGCTTTTGTGAATGATTGGGGTGGGTGGGGTTAGAGCAGGTAGGCTGGCCAAAGAGACCACAAACAAAGGTAGAAGCAGCATTGAAAAACAGTTACATGGTAGCTTCCTTGCATTTGATCAGACAGTTACCGGATTCAGGTGCTTGATCTCTTTGTTTACTCTATTTTTTTCTAAGCATATAAAACCCACTATTTTGAGTGAGGCCAACCCAATTGCAAATTCCTTTATGCTGCTCATCTTGGTTATGTTTTCTGTTTACTGTATCAGTCGACTTAATTATGTAGACAACACTAGCATGTAAATAAACTTTTATTTAACAGATGGTGAGGAACAACGGGAACTGATAGGCATGGCACGTGCCACTTCAGACCATGCATTCAATGCTACAATTTGGGATGTTTTAGTGGATCCTCGCTATCAGGTAATAAGTGTTTTGTGAAACCTTAATAGTTAGAACTTAGAAGAGAAACTATCTTCGAAATGATGCTCAATGTGCTGATTTATGGATATAGGCAAATGACATTACTGAGTCAAGGTCACTGTAAAGATCAAATGATTCCAATTCTGTAAACTTGATGCATTTTCTGCAGTATACATTGCTATCTGGAGAACTGCATTTTGTAATTGCTCTGACCAATCAGAAAGAGATAATTTCATGCAGGGTCAGGGACTTGGGAAGGCTTTAGTAGAGCAAATGATACGTGCCTTGCTCAGAAGGGATATTGGCAATATAACATTATTTGCTGATGCACAAGGTATACCCATGAATATTTTGAGAATCCATGATTTTTATTACATTCCAGTTAGTACCAAATGACTGTTTTAGATGTTGGATGGAATGTTATTTTAGTTTTGCATATGTCCATGGATATTTAGGCAATTTCTTTCGTAAAAAATAATTGCTGTTTTCTACTCTTGCACTGCAGTAGGCATGCTTTTTATTTTTTAACTCGTTTGCAAAATAAAATTGTACAATTAATGCCATTTGAGGATGTATATACGATCTTGTGTATGTCATTTGGTGTCTTGTGTATCTTTCTTGCGTCAACATTTAGTTTTAGCATCTAGGACTTTTCATGACACTCCCACAGTTTTGTAGCCATCAATTGTACTCTCTAGTCCCAGTGACCGATTCCTTGGTAATTTGTGGACATGAATAAAATTTTCTTACCCTATCTTATAACCACCGCAATAATTTATATGTATGAATATGATGCTTCAAGGTGGCATAGAAGGCAAAACACATTATGTTCTGTTTCTGGTTGAGGTGGCTTTTGAAAATCCAGTAGAGGCCTAGTTGTAGTATGCAATAAAAGTTTAACAATGGGGCAATCTCGCAAAAGTTGCTAGTTTGAGCTTCCTCTTACATTTGACATGCATAAAAGGAATTGGCTAGTCACCTTCATTAACCCTCCTTTCCAGCTCCTCTCTACCTGCCAATCAACCATATGGCTAATACCTATGTGTTGGTCAATAAGTGCCTAATGGACATTGTATACTATAATGGGACATAAAGCTCACTTGAAAAACTATGAACTTTGCTGGCTGAAATGAAGGAATTTATTTGACAAATCATTTGGTTTGTTAGTAACTTGATAGCTCTAAGCATCCTCTCAGGTTGTGTTTTATGGTTCTTTACCTGTATCCATGCCAATAATGCCATCTACACTTTTAATTACAAATCTTGTGCAGTCTGGACTCTGTATGCCATTCATTTCACAGCTTCTATTTTTCATCCCGTTACTGTGTATGGGATTGGCCTGAGATATTATCATATTAGAAGTCCTTTGTGCCCATTTCATATTTCTCCATTTATTAGAAGTACATGATGTGATTTTTGCTTTGCAAATAATAGTTTTGAAAATTTGTTTATTCATCCATGCTTGGATTTGTCTTTTTGTGCCAATTAGGCTTTGCTTAATATCTTGAAAATGCAATTACGTTTGTAATCAACAGTTTAAAACCTTACTAAATTTTATAATAGTTCATTCATGAATCATCTTTTAATGTATGCCTATTCTTTTCCACAGTAGTAGATTTTTATCGGAATTTAGGGTTTGAAGCTGATCCAGAAGGCATCAAGGGCATGTTTTGGTATCCAAGGTTTTAGCTTCTGTTGTATAGTAATATCAAATTTACAGCATACTAAATTTTGAGGATCACTTGCAAGTATAAAACCAAATGTGGGTTTCAATAGTTGAAACTGATATATATTTCCCATTGCATTCTTATCATCCAATAGATATCATTGATTTTGTAGCAATACTAGCTGGAGTTGTAATATTGTTTGTAACAGCTCCAAGCCATGGATTGTAGATGACACTTTTTTTGTCACGTTTGAAGGCCCTGGGCTAAGCTATATGACACTTCAAAACAGGTACAGGGTTCCAAAACATGGACGGCATGAAAATGTGACCCCCCAAAATTGTAGGAAATGGGGAATATGGAATTTAAAGAATACAAAAATATAAATTTCTCTCTCTGTAATAGCAAATTATTAAGAAAATTATAAAATAAATGATCAGGAAAATTAAGATAATAGACATAAAAGACATCAAGTCACTTGTGCCAAAATACAATGAGCTACATTTATCTCTCAATTTTTGTCAAACTCTTCATCATCTAGCCTACAAAACCTGCATTTAGAGGTAGATGGTGGAATAAAAGAACCCTTATTTTTGCAAATGATTTTCCCCACTCAAGGGGTGCAGGGGAAGGGGTACAAGGCCCCATTTTTCATGAATGTTGAAATGCTGAAAACACTGTTAACTTTAAGTATGCTGGTAGATGGAAATCACCCCAATTTCTATCTTTTCTGTTTGAGGTCTGATGGGTTTGATTCCATCACAAAATGCCCTGAAATGTGGTTCCCACTTAAACTTTTAATGTTATAACTTATAGTAATGAAGTTCATTAACACTAAGAATCAATATTAAAAGTTATATTCCAAATTAGTTTTTTAAGACTGAAATGTGTCATCGCCAGTGCGAAATGTTCCCGAAATGTCCTGAACATTTTGGGCTGTGTTTCATGATTTGGAGTCACGGCCCAAAATATTTCAGGATGTTTCTTACATGTACCCATATCTGAAACATTTCGGGGCAGGTATACAGGTGGGGTGGGTGGGGGATAGAGGCATTTTCTGCAACTTAGCTCCTAGTTCAATGACAAATAATCAAATGCTCCCATTTATTTTCAAAGATTTTTCAGGTTGCTTTTTGGCCATCACATCTGTGGTTATGCATCTAATACTAATAATGTGTCATTTCTCTAGTTATTTTGGGTGGCATTCTCACTTGAAAGTATAGCACATTGAGTGAAATGTTAAACTTTTCTGCATACAAGAAAGACCAAGACATGGTTGAAATTTGGCTCATAAAAATTGTATGCTTTTATTACAAATGAAGTCAAATGGTAGAATAGGGATAATCCCCTTTTATTTCATTTTCCAGGTGGTTGTGCTCCTTGCATGACCTAACTGCCTTATTTAATTGACTTATGTCTAACACATTATTAGTCACCTATAATAAACATGAATTTCACATTACATTTATTTAATTTGATTATATTGGAGTGTTATAGTCCAATACCCCTTAACACAAGAATATAAAAAATTATAACAAAAACATAAAATGAAAGATTATTCGTTAGTAACTTCACTCCTCCACAGTTCGAGATCATACATGCACTCCAAGTTGTCTCATCATCCTCTTAAGAGTAGTATTCTTGAATTTCCAAACTCCCAAATTAGTGCAACTCTTTGAATTCCCGAGTTTCCAAACTCATCGAATTCCTAAATTCCTGAATCTCTGCAATTCTTGAATTCCCGAATCACTTGCACAACAATCTGTGCTAAGTTAAGCCTTCTCTATGTCTATGTTGTCTTGGATATTAAACCACTCAAAATAAGTTTTCACAATCTGCTTTTCCCCCTTTCATTTGTTGCCTTTGTTTCATTGGGGTTCACATTTTTTTCCCTCTCTTAAAAGAGTAAATGGTCCTCATCTAGCTTCAAATAAACTCATCAAAATCTCAACATATTCTCAGAAAGAAGAAATTCTATGTATAATTTTTCTATTTTTGGATTGATAATTTTTCTTTGTTTGGAAACAAGGAGAGAATACATAAAAGATTTTTTTGTTTCATCCACCTCTACTTTGAACAAGAAAAAAACTCATCTTCCATGAAGAAAACACTCTATATCTCTACCCTCTTTTCTTTCTAGTGTGAGATTTTCAAAAACCCAGTTCCTTAAACAATTATTTTAATTGATTTATCCAAGTTTTCTCTTCACAACAATAACTTGCACAACAAAAATATATAACCAGGATCTGAAAGTAAAGAATAGCAGTTTATCACATCACATGTACACACTTGTTTTTGGACAACCGTCCATGGAAAAACCCCGGAGGGAAAACCAATGCAGAAGATTTGTGGATTTTATTATTATGCAGGAAAATATAGAGATCTCTTGCAAGGATAAATTGGCCTCAGCCAATAGCTGAACAATCTCAGCAAAATCCTCCTCAACAAAATCGTACGACCCTCCTAGAATGAAACAGAGGCAAGAAAAGTGAGCCTCTGCGCAATTGTACGGCCCTCCTTCCTGCGTCACTCTTCACGGCCCTATCAGATCTGAAGTATACCTCTGTGATTTGGTGAAGAAATGAGTTGATCCACCTGTCAATGTCTCCTCTGTCCTCCTGCAAAAACTCTCACCAACAAACCTGCAATCGATCTCTCTCACAAATTGATTTCTCTTTCTCAAGTGCGCCCCTCTAGCCAAGTCGATCTTCTCATATACTTTGTTGAGTAAGTGAAACCCTAATCTCCAAAGTGATGGAGGGATGAGATCTACTCTCTCCATCAAGATGAGATCAATGGTCAAGATTAAAAGACCACAACTTAAATTATTTTTCACTTTAACCTTAGAAAAGGTACTCAATAAAGTCAACTAAAGATTATAACATATCAACCGTTCTTTTCCTAAGTTAGAGTTAAGGAAAAGTTTATTTAATCAACTTAGCCTATGTTTCATTGTCCCCCATCATGCTAGGACACTATAATGATGATGGAAGACCTTCCTTGGTACAATCTCAACATCAAGGATAACAAATTTATCATGATATTTTAACTTAGAAAATCACACAAAAAATTTAAATAAGATACCTCTATTGTTGCCCTTTTCTTGTCTGCATCTATAGATACGAGTTTTGTTGATTTTCTAGGAGGATTCAACCCTTGGTATGCACTAATACCATGTTGATCTTTCACCACTCTACTCAACGCGCGACAATTAGCTCAAAATAAAATCACTTTATCTACTAAAAGCACAATTGAGTAATCAACTACACATGCAGCGGAAACATATACAAGGAAACCAAATCAAGCACACATAAACACCAATATTTCCGGGTATAAACCTTTGGAGAAAACCTCGGAGGGAAAACTAGTCCAATGATGTTTTTATTAAGGTCAAATCAGGGCTCCCGTAACAGGGAAAATGGCCCACTGAGAGAATTATACATTGTAAAGAAACCTGACAACTCCTGTGCTGCTTTACGACCCTGTACCAACACATTTCCCGAGGCATACACTATGCAACCCTTTGTGAACTGTGTATATTCGCGACTGTCTACATTATGAATTACATATATGTATAGAAAACCCGTACGACAAGCTCCGCACGATCCTAAACTTCCTTGTGGCTTCTGTCAACTGAAACCCACCTGCGGCTGCCTTTTCTCTCTCTCCTCTTTGACTTGTATGACCTCTAGATGGAAGTCCTTCTCCACCTATCCAAGATCTTGAATCACGGTCTTTTGTGATCCAATCCTCTGATCAACACTTGGATGAAATCTCCACTCAACCTGTGAGATCTCCTTACTCTAGTGTAAGAAAAATTCCTTCTTTGCTCCTACATTCCTCACACTAGCAAAAGTCCTTCTTTGCTATCCTCAACCTTGGTCTCTCACCAAAATCTCTCGACCTCGACTTCTCGTCAAAAGTCTCTAACTTTGTTCTCCTATCAAAAGTCTCCCACAAGTGTATATCACATAAGTGTCTTCTCTCTTTTCCTAGCCTTGCTTTTATAATTATGAGTTACAATCTATTTTTAATCTTCAAAGTGATCTATGGTTGAGATTACTTCTCACACTCACTTAAGATTTATATTACATGCTGCATGCTAAGCATGTTCCTTAAATAACTAAAGTAAACTCAAGACTAGAAGATTCTTTGACGACTTCCACATGCTAGACACATGCAAATGCGGAAGTACCTGTCCGATGCTACCACAAACATCAAGAAGTTTGTGATCCATGTGATTTCTTACAAATAACAAATATTCACTTGCATTTCAAATCCTTAATTCATTTGTCTTTGCTTCTCTCTCCAATATAGACATGGAATTTTTTATAAGTGTTGCACTCCAAGATTGACAAGGCTAACGGCTTTGATACCATGTTAAACTTTTAAGCATACAAGAAAGACGAAGACATGATTAAAAACAGACTCATGTAAATTATATGCTTTTATTACAATGAAGTCTAAACAATATTTTTTTAGGTTACATTGCCCAGGTAAAACCCCCGAGTACTTCCCCTCATTTCGAGGAGGGTACCCAGGGTAAACCCTAGAATATTTAGGGCACAATGTTGGTCAACAACATGGCTCAAAGCCATTACAACAATATGCTCGTTAAGAGGTCAACATGTCACTTGCGGGAATTGAACCCAAGCAGGGAGGATAACAATCATTCCTCCCAACCATTCGAGCTAAACCCAATTGACTACAATGAAGTCAAACAATACAATAGGTATACTACCCTTCTATTTCATTTTCAATGTAGTTATATTAACTTATGTCTAACACTCATTATACTAAATTTGACTATTACATTACATTCATTTTATTTAATTATATTGGACCATTATACTTCCAACATGAAATTTCATATAATGTGTTTTTGGCTTCAGTGTGGATTTTTCCATCGTTATATACATCAATGCGAATGTGATCATTCTAGCCTGTAGCATTTGCAGAATTGTATATGAAGCGAACCAAATATGAGCTTTGTGATTTGTTTTGGTTGCACTTCTTACAAAGATATCATTAATATGGACACCTTCATTTTATTCTTGTCCTCAATTATGGGGTGGATTAGGATGGATTGGTTTGTCTAATGAGTAAGGTGCATTAGAAGGGAGACAATATAACTAGTAGTGACATGGTATTTGGAATTATTGTTCATGTCTCTTAATATGAAGTTGGTTATCTTATTTGTTATTTGGAATCATCATTCATGTCTTTTACTATGAAGTTGGTTATCTTATCTGTAGTGATGTATTTAGTAATGATTAGGTCTAATGCCGGAGATTAAATAGCTTATCTGTCAAGAACATTATTTAACACCTATCTATGATGGTTTTTGACCAAGCATAATGTAGAATGAATGAATGTATGTGAGAAATCAGTCCATCCTATTAGGTAGAGTTTGTGTTACAAGTTTTGCTGTCAGTGCCTCTTTGTGCTGCTTAAATCCTCTTATAAGAGGTCTTTAGGGAGAAGTATAGAAGCATAAAGCTAGGTGCGTTATTACATGGGTAAGGGTTATCCTAATTCTTGAAAGCTTGATGTTTAGTGGTGTTATTGCCTACCCAAAGTTGTACTTTCTATTATGGTTCAACTCAATGCTTGGTTGTATATCTTCTCATGGTCAATCATGCAATTAAGTGTTTTCTAAATGATAACTTTGTTACAATAGTTAAGCAGTCTATTGTGATGACAAGGTTGGTACTATAAATATTTAATATTCCAATCTAAGCAAGACAACCCTCGTTCACAAGAAAAAAAGGACACCTATGTTAGCAAAGTACGCTGACTTAGGTGTATAAGTACAACAAAGGGATATTAGTCAGGGTTGACGCTAATACTCTATAGTGGAAGTCACTAGCAATGTTCTATTGGAGCATACTGAGCTGACCTAAGATGGGAGCAATCAACCACTATAAATACTATAAATTTAGGTCTCATTTCACATCATCGCGTCATGACAACCTTTCTTAAAAAATGCACACCTTTTGTATGTACCCAAAACTCCCAATTTCTGTAAGTCCCCAAAAGTACTAAGCTCAACAACCCATGAATTTGAACGACGAGAACTTTTGCATATCATGTAGAAAGTATGTTGCAGGATCCATGGCTTTGGAGTTGTTAGTAATAAGAGTACACATGCAAGACAAGACATGCATTAGAAGGAATAATCTTCATCACTTTAATTTGATGTACCTATATTGCAAAATACATGTGTTTATAAGATGATAATATTTCTAAATTGGTCATTGAAGATAAAATAGATTTTCAACTTTTCCTAAAAGAAACCATTTGATCCAATGATAGATTTTATAGCCTTTTAGCTTTCTACCATGTGCATGGCTCTTTTATTGTTGTGGTTTGCTTTTCAAGGACTTCAGATTTTAGAACATCCCTATTTATACAAAAATGGACATCAAAAAATTTGATTCCGTTCCCTCATTCCCTTAATGATCATTTTGTTTTACTCTATACCAACCATCTCCCCAAAACATTTGAACATGTCCTTAATGCTTTCATGAAGGTCCTTGCATATTTATGTTTAGTTTTGCAATATAACATTCAATATCCTTTTTCTCTACTTCTTTGCTGATGTAGTTGTGATGAATATTGATGTGTTTGATTTTGGATTTAACTATAGCATTTCTTGTGAGTTAAATAATATGTTGATTATTAGAAAATGCAAGTGATGGGCTGTTTTCTTACTACATAAATTGTGAAACCAAACACACCAACTTGTGATGTATAACATGCATCTTGCATTGAAATCAATAGGTTGGAGTTGAGAAGTCGATCTATGACACATTCTCCAATTTACAGTCTATAAAATCTTCGCTACGCCCAAGTCTGGAATGATGCATTAGAAGTAAAGATTACGACATGAGATACAAATGTTTGGTGTCACATTGGGAGCTAACTAATAAACAACTCTCAAGTGCATTTTTTTTTCTTTTGAATAAAATGCTTCCTTTAAACTCTATTAATAAACAATACTCAAAGATTTGATACAAAAGAAGCTGCATTGAAAAAATCAATCACTCCTTACAGTGGACAGACATCAAAAGGCTCGATAAAAATTGAAAGTCCATGCCATAAGGACATACATCCAAAGTAAAACCAATTATATAGCCAAATGTTAAAGGTTAGGAACATAATTGGTGGCCAGCAGGCCACATTCAAGATAGATGATACAACTAAGTAGCAATACCAAATCCGATATTTGTAGGAGGGTCATGGTCCTTAGGGTTCGAGCCCCACCCATTAATGGGTAGTGCATATTTAAGTGAGGAGGTGTCCCATTCATCATTCATCATTCTACTACTCAAGGTGCTTGTTCATTGAAATGGCTAGATCAAAGTTGGTGAAATTATCATTCTCAAGTTGAGAAGGAGGTGACTAGTTCTGGTGCTCCTAGCTTTGGTTTAGGTGTTCGTTGTGTTCCTTTATCGAGCAACCTATAGGCCGCGATGTTGTTTAGGGGAAAAAACAATTTGCTTGATACAAACTAACACAAGTCAACTTGGAATGATAATATAAACTTCCTAAAGTAAAAAGTTTTCATTTTTACTTAAATTATTTATATTATCATTAATTATTTAAGGATGTTTAAGAGGAGATCCAACCTCATCGGACCTCATATGATGAAAATGGAATTTCACATTCCATCTAAAACTTAGTAGACTTGACAATTTTGAGAATTCCAACAAATTGAATTACATCGAACTAAAGACAAGGCCATTAAACCATCAAAAGATGCCAAATGTCACCTTGATCTTTTACCACATTCCACTCGTGAAATGTAGACCTACTTAAAATAGACATGCAAAAAATTAGCAGTTTCGACTCTTAAAAAATATGAGTTTTGGAATATGAAAATCACTGCTCTACTTATTGAACTAAGCTTTGATACAGACACCATTGTGTTGGATGAGACTGATCCAACCTTAGAATGGGTAGAGGAGATTCACTAGACAATGTTTGATCATGATATTGATGAGTTGGGGTGGATTGGTTTAGATTTGGATCCACTAGTAGGATTAGCGCCAAGCATGGTAGGCACTAGCCATGCTTCTACTAGTGCTACAATTGCAACTGTAGTGGGAGATTTCCCATAGGAGTTCAACGAGTTTGAGCTAGAGGATGGTCCTGTAGCTTATGCAGAGGATCCCATTTCTAGTCATGGTGATGAATTTTATGACTGATCATGTTGATTAATGATATGTAGTAGGCTAGTAGCTTGTTTTTCGGACTCTAGAGGCCATTTAGAGCCTTGTTGATTATGTATTTTGTTTGATATGTATTGCGCTCAGTGCCATTTGGATATATTCACCCTTACATTGTTACATGATAAAACTCTGCGTATTTTGTCTCTAACGGTTTGGAATCTTAAAAATATATTTTTTACATTAAAATTTTAATATGTCATGTATTTTTTAGTAAATCAAGCCATAAACTTCAAACCGGTCCAATAACAGTCTGAGTGGACCCTCTATAGACTTCGAGTCCAAGTTCGCGTTTTAAAACTTTGATTCTAACAAGCTTCTACATTGCATGAAATTCTACTATTGATGTGAGCTTATCACAAAGGATAATAGACTTCTAGGTTATGTGCAACTAAAATATGAAGAATATATGAAGAGGCAAAGAACGTAAATGAGAAATGGTATTATTGTTGGAATAATAATGGTCCATTAAACATTAGATGTACGCATCTAATAAAGTCACTTTATGACTTTAGTTTATATTATGATTTTATGTTTATATTTACCGTGTAAAGTAGTCCATCCTTGATGTAGGAGCATCACTCCACCTCAACACACACCAACTAATTAACACGCGTGGTGAGCATTCAAGGAAGGAGAGGCGTCGCCCTCTCATTTTTGTCTCGAGAATCCAAGATGCCATCCAGGCATTAATTGAAGACAAGCTGGAAGAGCCAAATTGTGCTTTCGCACAAGCTGGAGATAAGGTCGCCATTAATAGGCTGACGACAGAAGGGATCTGCATCCGATTTGGAGCAGATTCCCACCATTGTAATTTGCCCTTTCGATAGGCATTTTGAATGGTGATTTGACACCACTAATGTAGCTTGCGAGGGAAGCTTGTAGAGCCCCTCTTGTATAAATCTCCGTATTATTGCAAAGTAGAGGTTAGACGATAGGGATTTGGATGGATCGGTTTGTAAGGAGAGAAACACAGAGATCCGAGACTCAGTCGTAGTTCAGACTCCACTATTGTAATTTGACATTTCACCATTGATAGAAAATTACAGTTTTCTTTCTATTCTATATTTTTGTGTAATGGATGCTATGTTATGAATGTCTTTCACATGTTTCTGAATTGTAGATGAACGTTAGAAATCGTCTGCAGGGGTAGAGATACAATTTTCTATCCGCGAATGTGTTGAGTTAAGTCTGGTTCTCTAGGCTAAGTGCAAGGAGTGAGCGACAGAGATTGGAGACTCTGTAAGTCGACGCAAGGAGTGCGTGTTTGAACTCAGTGGAGTCATAAGAGAAGTTGTCAGGAGGGCACACTAGATTAATTTACAGACTCCGGGAGAAATTTCAAGGTGGTTAAGTTACTTGGAAAGAAAGACTGTGTGGGGAGAAGCATAGTTCAGGGTTACTGAATACTTGGGAATACTCTGTCAGGAGGGCATCGAGCTAGTGTGAGCGTACTTAGAAGCAACACGGTTGAAGGTGTTGGGGAATCCCATAATTGCTGAACATTCTGGTGAAGGAAGGCTTTGCAAGAAGTGCGTCGACAAAGGAAAGGAGATGCCTTAAACCTTTCTCTAAGGCGAAGGGAGAAGCCGTCGAAGAGCTGAGCCAAGCGCAAGGAGTGCGCCTAAGGTGTTGTAAGTTCACCTTACAAGCTTAGGAAGCAGAGCGAGAGACTGCCAGGAGGGCAAGAGGAAGTCCACTGAAGGATGCAAAGGAATCGGGAACCTTGGAAGTTTTCAAGCCGAACAAAGTCGCAAAAGAGTTTGCGCGGAAGTCTGCAAGGAGTGCAGAAAGAGTTTCGAGAACAACCTAAGTCTCGAAAG
>ML813406.1:54669-70525 GCA_009831015.1 Picea engelmannii | reverse complement strand
TAAAAACTATATAAAATCCTTAGAAATTTGAATATTTTTACAAAAATATTGCCAAACATTTATAGTTGGCATATGAAGGATTAGTAAGATTCGCCAAAGTTTCTACATTTTAAAATAAATTTCCATCCTTAAAATCATCCCTGATCAAGAGAGGAATGAGGACCGTAGATCTGGTTCTGAAGAGTTCGCTAATTTGAGGATGGGGAAAAGGAAGAAAACAACTCATGAAAGTCCCGAAGAGCGAGATCGTGAAGGGAGTCGACCCACCGTCGTAGTCTGCGGTCACATCAACAAGGAAGTCTAGCATCGAGCGCTGGCAGCATTGGTGTAGGACTTAAAAGCGTAAGGAGAGGGTCCGCAGGTGCCACATAGTAGGTGCAAGGAAGTAGAACAGACTCGTGGCAAGTTAAATTGGTTCCATCAGGAGCACGACGAACCATTCAGTTCAACGACTTGAACGATCCTAGACCGGGAGGTCGCGATGACCCCTCTTGAGCAGGAGAGAAGGGGGCGGTCGTCACCAAGTGGTATCAGAGCTTGATTCCTCTCAGACAGAGGGAAGGAGACGACGGAGCAGATGCAGAATTGATTTCTGTAGGCTAGGGAGACAGGGTGCGATACTCTGTTGGAGCCGTTGCAAGGTGTGCAACAGATGGTAGACAACCAGGTGGGCTGTAAATGAAGCAAGATGGCCATTGATGATCATAAACATGGTCGAGGAGAAGTCCACTCGCATAAGAGCCAAGCAGAGATGGATAAGGAGCTCAGTGAAACTCGAGCACAGATGGAGAAGCTTGCATTCAAGATGCAACATGAGTTGAAGGTACACTGGAGATATGAATGGCCTTTGAAGAGAACAATCAGATGGCCTGTTTAGAAGTTGTTGACCAGGAGACAACAACAAAGGTTAAAGAGGTGGTCGAGGCATGCTGAAAACCTCAGTCATAAGGGAAAGAGATTTGGCAAGAGTCTCATAGATTGCCAGGGGTGCAATGAGAAGGGATTAATGGATCTCGTACACTGCCAGGAGGGCAAAGGAGACATCCCAAATTTTTAGGTGGGAAAAGACGGAGAGATGAGCTCAGATGAGAGTTCACGTCAGAGGATGTTGACAAACAAAGAGGAGGCAGAAGAAAGACCTCACACAGATGGATATTTGCGCGGAGTTGCAAGCCGTGTGAATGAAGATGATGAGAAGTTGCAAACTTCCACCATCGAAGAGAAGGATCATGGGAACATTTTGATCATTGGAGGGGTTGAGATATTCCTACCAAGCAACCAAGGAGAGGCTAGCACTGATGCTACAGATGCGACAAAAGGACAACCAACATAGTCTGTCATGGAGGAGAAGGAACAAATACTGAGGTCTGTCCTGACAGAAGGAGAAGAGCTTTCAACAGAATCACTCGACGTTTTCAGCCAAGAAGTTGAATAGGAGATGATTGCAACATTGGAGCCTGCAACAGAAGGGGAAGTAGATAGCACAGATTTTTCAGATCTGTGTGGGCAATTGGAAGCTCTTGAGAGAAGAGTGGTAGTGCAAGGCATGCACATCCAACATGCTAGGTTGGAAGCAGATGAAGGATTACACCAACACGAGGAGCAGTTGGAGGAAGCTGAAATGGGAACAACTGAAGGACTGGCAGGAGAAAATCTGTCAGGAGAAGTGGTAGCTGAGCAACGATTCAGTGATGAAGAGCCTGCAGAAGTAGAGACTGCAACTAAGTGGCAAGCTAAGGCCACAAAGGAAGAAGATGTTTCGGGAAGTCAGTGTGATTTTCCCATTGACAAGGAGGGAGTGCAACGAGCTAGTCTGCAACAAAAGAACCAGCTGGATAGGGTGATTGAAGAGATAAGGAAGCTGATGTTGGAGTCGGCAGAAGAATTGATCAGCACGAGGAAGTTGGACAAAAGGAAACCTGCACGAGCAGCAGGGAAGATGATGCAACAGAAGTAGCGGAGCAGAGGAGCCGAGAGACAACTCCAAGAGAAAGTTTGGGATTCAGGTGGATTTCAGCCACGTTGGAAAGCTCTTGAGCAGGAGCTCATGATTTTTGTAGCTGTGGAGTATGATGCAGGAGCATCTCTCCACCTTAGCACGCACCAACTAATTAACACGCGTGGTGAGCATTCAAGGAAGGAGAGGCGCCACCCTCTCATTTTTGTCTCGAGAATCCAAGATGCGATCCAAGCATTAATTGAAGACAAGCTGGAAGAGCCAAATCGTGCTTTCGCACAAGCTGGAGATAAGGTCACCATTAATAGGCTGATGGCAGAAGGGATCTGCATCCGATTTGGAGCAGATTCCCACCATTGTAATTTTCCCTTTCGATAGGCATTTTGAATGGTGATTTGACACCACTAATGTAGCTTGCGAGGGAAGCTCGTAGAGCCCCTCTTGTATAAATCTCTGTATTATTGCAAAGTAGAGGTTAGACGATAGGGGGTTGGATAGATCGGGTTGTAAGGAGAGAAACACAGTGAGTCGAGACTCAATTGTAGTTCAGACTCCACTATTGTAATTTGACATTCCGCCATTAATAGAAAATTACGGTTTTCTTTCTGTTCTATATTTCTATGTAATGGATGTTGTGTTATGAATGTCTTTCACATGTTTGTGAATTGTAGATGAACATTAGAAATCGTCTGCAGGGGTAGAGATATAGTTTTCTATCTGCGAGTGTGTTGAGTTAAGTCTAGTTCTCTAGGCTAAGTGCAAGGAGTGCGCGACAGAGATTAGAGACTCTGTAAGCCGATGCAAGGAGTGCGTGTCTGAACTCAGTGGAGTCAGAAGAGAAGTTGCTAGGAGGGCACACTAGATTAATTTACAGAGTCATGGAGAAATTTCAAGGTGATTAAGTTCCTTGGAAAGAAAGACTGTGTGGGGAGAAGCACAGTTCAGGGTTACTGAATACTCTGGAATACTCTGCCAGGAGGGCATCGAGCTAGTGTGAGCGTACTCAGAAGCAACACGGTTGAAGGTGTTGGGGAATCCCATATTTGTTGAACATTCTGGTGAAGGAAGGCTTTATAAGAAGTGCGTCGACAAAGGAAAGGAGATGCCTTAAACCTTTCTATAAGGCGAAGGGAGAAGCCGTCGAAGAGCTGAGCCAAGCACAAGGAGTGCACCTAAGGTGTTGTAAGTTTGCCTTACAAGCTCAGGAAGT
Source organism: Picea engelmannii (assembly GCA_009831015.1). NCBI lineage: Eukaryota > Viridiplantae > Streptophyta > Pinopsida > Pinales > Pinaceae > Picea > Picea engelmannii. Next base: position 67,358 of record ML813406.1, on the reverse strand, counting down.
AGAGCGAGACACTGCCAGGAGGGAAAGAGGAAGTTCACTGAAGGATGCAAAAGAACCGGGAACCTTGGAGGTTTTCAAGCCGAGCAAATTCGTAGAAGAGTTTGCGCAGAAGTCTGCAAGGAGTGCATAAAGAGTTTCGAGAACAACCTAAGTCTCGAAAGGAGAAATTGTGCTAAGTGTGCAAAGGAGTTGAGGACTTACTGAAGTCCCGAAGACGGAGAAATCATCCATCGTCGAGGAGGAGACAGGTGGCAGAAGATCGAGAAGTTTAGGAGCAGGAGCTTCAGAAAGTTTTCCGCAAGCAAACAAGGATCTTTGCGACGATGCGAAGAGCGATTCGAATCCAGGCCGTCGGATCTGGAAGATACGTGGCAGAGATACGCGCATTTCGGAGGAGGAACCCTTCAGAAGAAGTCGGGAGGAGAACACCGAAGCGCTAGGTAGCGAAGTAATCCTAGCCGTCCATCGGAGTAGGATGCATGACAAAGGATCAACACACCGCTGGTTCGCAAGTCGGGGAAAGTAGAGTCGGGAGTTGGGACGACTCGCGAAGTCCGATCTCGCGAAGTGATCACAACCATTGATCACGAGAGGAATGAGGACCGTAGATCTGGTTATGAAGAGTTCACCGATTCAAGGATGTGGAAAAGGAAGAAAATAGCTCGTGAAAGTCCCGAAGAGTGGGATCGCGAAGGGAGTCGACCCACGATCATAGTCCACGACCACATCAACAAGGAAGTCTAGCATCGAGAGCTGACATCGTTGGTGTAGGAGTTAAAAGCGTAAGGAGAGGGTCCGCAGGTGCGAGGAAGTAGAACGGACCTGTGTCAAGTTAAATTGGTTCCATCGGGAGCACGATGAACCATTCGGTTCGACGACTTGAACGATCCTAGACCGGGAGGTCGCGATGGCCCCTCTTGAACATGAGAGAAGGGGGTGGTTGTCACGAATCCCACATTCATAAAATGGAAGTCACTCACCCAAGTTGTAACCTATACAAGGAAGCTTTCTCTTCGAGTAATATCATCAAATATCTAAGTCTCTTTTGCATTTTTCTTCCCTTATTCTCTCTCATGTTATTGGTTTTCTTTTTGTTCGGTTTCTGTGGTATGTTACAGAGCTACAGTGCCATTGTGAGAGTGTTAAGACCTAGGCACTGCTTATGGTAGTGACAAATTGAGGCTCTGCTTTTGTGATGCACTGATTGAATTTTAGATCCGCACTTAGTTTGAATTTTTTGGGTATGATTTCGTGGCAAGGTTCTAAAGGAGGAGAGAGAAAGTGTAAAAATCAAAATTGAATTTTTGAAGGAGAATCATATGATTGTTGTACATTCCCCAAAGAGAGTCGTACCACTGTAAGGATGTCCAATGACAATCTTTGCTTGATTTTTAGATATGTATGGAGGGTTTGAAGTAGATTTGTCTTGTCTTTTGCCTGTAAGGATGCCTAGAAACTCATTTCTAGATGGTTCAGTGGTTGATTCACTGAATTCCAGTAGATTTGCAATGTTTTTTTGGCAATTTTTGTGGATATAATCTAATTGTTCAAGCTATTTTCTACAATTTATCAGTAATTTATGTTTTCTTAGGGTAAAATCTCTTATATTAGTAAGATATTGAACATATCTGTGGTAGATCTTTGCATTTCATTGTTGTATTTGTAATATTTTACCAGGTTGTGGCAGAAATTGGATCATGTGAGCAAATTTAGTAGATTTGGAGAAACCATTGAGTTTCTGGTGTAGATCTTCAACAGATTTGGTGTATTTTTAATAGATTTTGGTGATTTGTGGCTTCTACAACAGTTGTGGAGCAACATTTTCTTGTTCTTTCTTCGAGATTTGTGGAGAAACATTTTCTTGTTCTTTCTTCGAGATTTGTAGATTGAGAGAGGAAATTCAAGTAGCGTTTTTCTCTATTTTAGCATTAGTTTCTGCAGTTTTACTTGTGAGTGGCAACATTGTACAACATCATGTGGGAAGAAAATTTAAAAAATTCTCTAGTAAAAATTACAATACATGGAAGTAGTGTATGTAGGCAATTCTTGTGTATAGGTGTTTGGATAAGATCATTCTAGGGAAGGAAATCAGACCTACACTCGCAGGTAGAGACCATGATAGATTTGATGAGTAGAATAGATAAGTAGTGATGCTACTCTAGTTGTCAATGATAGATGAGATGCTTCATGAGGTTCGGTCCAACATGAGTTCAACAAAGATTTGGAAGCACTTGATGGATTTGCATGAGAGCTTGGATAAAGGTAGTCTTGTTTATAAAAAATATGTTGTTTTCTATTAAAATGACGGAAAATGCTAGGATCATTTGTTGAAAATCAAGGACATTAGAGAACCATTGTTGACCATTCACTGAAAATGGAAGAAGAGGATATGGTGGAGATCACACTTAAAAGTTCACCACATGCATATGGACATTTTGTAGAAACCCTCAATATTACTTGTATTAACATTGGTCGTAAATTTGAAGAGTTGTGTAATAAACTCTTGCACCAAGATAGGTGGAAGTAGCAACGAGAATGAGGGTTTAGAACAAACCTTTACAACAAATTTCAAAGGCAAAGGTAAGTTTACTAGAAAGAAAAAGCAAGGGAGTGGTGAGGTGGATGTAGCCCAAGAATATGGAGAATGTTAGATGTCATTATTGTGGTAAGATGGGGCATATGAAGATGCAATGTAGAAAAACAAGGAGGATGGGGGGCCTCAATAGAAGACTCATAATGCTATAAAAAAGAGCAGTCAAAAGAGAGATCCAACTTTTTATGCGTTCATGGCCAAGAGGCAAGTAGATTAGGGCATGCCATATGCTTGGTACGTCGATTTTAGTGCATCAGGACATTTCACCAATATGAGAGATTGGTTCGATTAGGGCACTGCTTGCAATTCTTCCAAGGACTTAGTGATCTTTGGTGGTGGGACATAGTTCAAGGTGGCAGGAAAAAGAAATGTTTAGATTTTCTTTGGAGGTAAATTGTTGATTTTCATTAATGTGCTTTATGTGCCTGCTATGGAAGACAATTTTCCTTGACTTAGATTATGAGGCAATGCCCCCATCTGGATGTCATGTTTAACAATCATAAGTGTTATGTGGTTTATAAGGAGATCAAGAATATAGTTTCTCTTAACGTTGAGGATCATGGAATTTTCAGGTTGGTTGATATTAGGAAAGCCAAAGAACATGCTTTGGTAGCCAAGAGTGTGTTGGGAATCAATGCACTTTGACATCAACAATATGTGCACCTTAATTTGAACTATCTTTCTCAATTGGCCTCATAAAGAGTAGATGGGCTTCTTGATATTCAACGACAAAGTCAACACATTTGCAGAGCTTTCCAGACAGGAAGCAACACAGATCTCCATTTGATGAAGAATAGGCTTGGAGAGTGAAGACAATGCTTCAATTGGTACATGTAGATGTACGTGGGCCAATGAATACAATATCACTCTCCCGTGTTAGGTATTTCTTGCTATTTGTTGATGACTTCAGTAGAAAGATGTGGGCATATTTCTTAAAATTGAAATATGAAGTTTTTAATAAGTTTCAAAAGTTTAATGCATTAGTAGAAAAACAGTGTGGGAATTACATCAAATCCCTTAACATTGATAATGGTGGAGAATTTTTCTCCAAAGAATTCAATAACTTTTGTACTAAACATGACATCGAGCGATAATATACCACACCTTACACTCCATAACAGAATGAAGTAATTGAGAGGTACAACTTTACTATTAGGGAGATGATCCCGTGTATGATTGAGAAAAAGTTTGTTCTCCACAGGTTTATCGTTGAACCAATGGACACAAAAATGTACTTGCTTAATAGATCTCCCATGAATGTAATGTAGCAACACATCCCATGGGAAGCATGGTCTAAAAGAAAACCAAAAGGAAGTCCTCTAAAAAATTGTGGTTTAGTTGCTTGTGCATGGATTCCTGAAGAGAAATGAACCAAATTGGACTCCAAAAGCAAGAAACTAATGCTCGTAGGATATAGTGTGACACTCATAAAGCTTATAGGTTAGTTGATGTGGACACTAACAAAGTAAGCTTTAGTAGAGATGTTGTGGTTGATGAAGATGCATGGCCATTTTACATTCCTATAGGGATGAATATTTATGAAGACGAGTCGGTTATGGATCAAGGTTTTGGTGTCAAGCTTCACCAAGCTCCACCCAAAGTAGGGAGAATTCCAAGGACGAGTCCTTGATGACTTGCCAAAAATTTCCAGTCCAAAATCCACTGCAAGTATCCCAAATCATTGAGGTGACAATATTGATTTAGAAGAAGGAGAAGAACTCAAGAAGAAGAGGCTAAAGTGGTGGCACATCACTCTTGGATATGTTCTGTTAAATGGGATGATCAATGGATGATCAATGCAAGGGAAGAAACTTGATATGGTTCATTTTGCTTTGATGGCCAATCTTTAGGGTGTGCTTGAACCACATGTATTAGAAGAAGCCAAAGGTAGATTTGAATGGGAGAAGGCCATGTCAGTTGAGCATGACACTTTGATGAAAAAATAGATTTGGAACTCATAATACTTCCACCAGGGAGGAAGCGCATTGGCTCCAAATGGGTGTATAAGGTCAAGTGCAAGGTAGATGGTATGATTGACAAGTACAAGGCACAATTATTTGTAAAAGGTTTCTTGCAGAAAAAAAAAGAATTGACTATGAGGATACCTTTGCTCCTACAACAAAGATGAGGACAATACGCTTGGTTCTAGACATAGCAACACAATTTGGCTTTAAAGTGCATGAGATGGATGTGAAGCATGCCTTCTTGAATAGGGATTTAGAGGAAAAAGTTTACATGTCAATTGCAGGGATTTCAAGTTCTGAGGAAAGAGCATCTTGTTTGCTCTATGAAGAAAGCCCTATATGGCTTGAAGCAGGCCTCCAGGGCATGGTACGTAAAAAATGATAAATATTTGGGTGAATATGGGTTCCAATAGAGTCCTTTAGATCCCAATTTATATGTCAAAAGCATTAGTAATTATGTCATTATTATGGTGATAGATGTAGATGTCATTATTATGTCAGATGTCGAGGTTGGAGCAATTTAATAGGTAAAATCAAATCTTTCTTAAGCTTTTAACATGATTGATTTAGGCCTCCTATGTTATTGCCTTGGTGTAGAAGTTTGGCAAACTGATAAAAAACATCTTTGTTTCAAAAACAAAGAATGCCAAGAGTTTTCTAGATAGTTTCACGTTGGCAGATTGTAAGACTTTATATACACATATGGAGAAAGGGTTAAAACTTTCAGCCAAGGTTGATTCTAAGTTAGTTACTAGAATTAGTATACAGGGAACTAGAGGGGAGTTTAACTTATCTTATGACCACTAGACCTAAGTTGAGCTATGCAGTGATTTATATCCCTTGATTCATGATAGCTCCAAGTTCATAACATTGAACAACAATGAAAACAATGCTTTGATATGTGAAAGGCACATAAGACTTTTTCATTCTATATGGCAAAAGTAAAGAACCCCAGTTTTGTGGATATATAGATTTAGATTAGGCATGGCTAGTGGATGACATAAAATCCACATCTCACTATGTTTTCATCCTCATCTCTGGAGTAATGACCAACAATAAGCAACATGTTGTTGCCCTATCCTTGACAAAAAAAATATTGAGTAGTTGTGAAGGGAGCATGTGAAGTAGTTTGGCTTAGAAGGATGCTTGATGACTTGAAGATGCATCAGTCAAAGCCTACATTATAATTCTGTGAAAATCAGGATGTACTCAAACTTGCCAAGAATCAAGTCTTCCATGAATGCACCAAGCAAGTCAATGGTCATTGTCACTACATCCAACAAATTAGTTGAGTCGTAGTAGTGTCCTATAGATGATCAAATTGCAAACATTCTAACCTAGTCTTTGGGACCTCACAAATATGCAAAATTTTGGGATAAGCTTGCGGAAGTTTTTGGATTAACCATTAAGGGAGGGTACTAGAATAATAATGGTTAATTAAACTTTAGACATAAGTATTTAATAAAGTCACTTCATGGATTTACTTTATATTATGATTTTATGTTTGTATTTACTTTTTGTGTGCAAAGTGGTCTATCCCACATTCATAAAGTGGAAGTGATCACCCAAGTTGTAACCAATATAATGAGCCTTTCTCTCCAAGTAATATCATTGAATATATAAGACTCTCTTGAGCATTTCTATTCTCATTATTTTTCATATTCTTGGTTTTCTTTGGTGTTTGGTCTCCATTGTAATTACTACATTGTGCTTAAAAATGATATACACAAGTGTTGTGTGTGTGTAAAGCAAGTTATGTTATTCTTGTTACCCCCTCTCACCTAGGGGTAGAGGAGATCATGTCTCATGGCCCACAATGAAGATAATGATCCCAATGTATTGATGATCACCATTTTCCACAGACAACAACCCCCAAATGCTTCCCTCCTCATCAACATTACTCATCACACCTAATCATCATGGTTCATTGGAAGATGGTGGTCTAGCACATTATGAGGTACATTAGTCCTTGTTTGATATAAATGACATATTTAATGCATTGAGCATTTGAGTAAGGATCATGGGTTGAAGTTGGATAATGGATCATAAGCTCAAAAGTTATGCTTTTTGCGTTGTTTCACCTTGGAGACCATCATTAGTTTCCTAGTCCTGTGTAGTCACTCTTGGGAAACAAGGGTACCACTGTGAGGCTTTGACAAGGGTAACATACTGTTCCCCCCATACTTAACACTTTCCATCTTGGGGCCTTTCGTAGTGTACTAAACTTCGGTAATGGCAGTTACATGTACACCAAAAGGCCCGTGGTTCATCCTCCTGTGAGAAGAAAGGATATAATGCCGAGGTTGATGCAACTGCTAGGAAAAATGAATATGAAAGGAAAGAATGTTACAAAAAGAAGAAGACATAATTGGATAATGAATGACCAACTTCAAAAACCAAAGGTCAACTTGAGCTCTACCCGCTCGCTATGAGGTGATTGCCCCTAGTCCTAATGCACTGAATTAAAAGGTCTTAATCCTAATAAGAAAAGGAAAAGAAAGAATAAAGTGCTTGAAAACTAAAAGGGGGACTTGCAATGCAAAAAATGAATATCAAAAGGCAAGAAAGGGGTTTGGAATATACACACTATCGAGGAAAGGGTATCTCGAGCAGCAAGCGCTCCCTCTACAAAGGTGCTCATGGAAATGGACCAAGTACGATACCTTGCATGTTAACTATTCCATCACCATGAAGTGACCCCAACATGTTTTTTATCACCACACTTACACTTAGATAGGTTTCTTGGGAAATATTGATCTACTTGGGTACTGACACACCTAATAGGGTTTTTTGATGGTCCTCCCATACCTAAACTTGTCAAATTGCATAGAGTCTTGAGCTAATGTGAAGTTTGAAGGGGGTATCTAATGTGAATTGCTCATGTGGATTCTATATTAAGTGATGGCTTACTTTGTACAATTCTAAGGACTCCTGCACCTTGTGATTATTGGTCTTGCTTGACTCTATGACTTTGATTGACTTGGGTGCACTTGACATGGTCCTTTGGAGGACATCATTATGTTTTCACCTAGGACGTTGTGCATTATATACAAGACATAACACTCATGATGTAGAGCGTAGGGTCATATGATGACTTGACACATTCAAACACATCCTCTCACACCTCCTAGGCCTTAGACGATGGATATATGAGCTCTCATTTTGTAGATATGGTCATATTGGTTGACAGATGGGCAGGAAGCCCACATCTTATGTAAAAATTCTCAGACCCAACCCATTTTTAGTTAGAGTCTCAGCTCTGATACCATGTTGATTTCTATAACCTAGCACCACGACAATTAACTCAACAATAAAACCACTTTATTCATTAACGACACAACTAGGTTTTAAACAAAAATCAATGGAAGCATTTAACTCAGAAACCAAACACACATTGCACAAGATATTCAGGTAAATGACCACTGGAAAAACCCTTGTGGGAAAACCAGATATGTGATGATTTTATTGCTATAAAATAAGGGGTCCTATCCTGGGATAATGGCCCTTCAGAGGATTACAATGCTGCAGCTGATAGCCTAGCCCAACTGGCTACTATCTCCCTCGTTGTCACCTGCACCCTTTCCTCGACCCCTGCCCCGACACACTTGAGTGCTCACTCACTCTTTGTGTACCATCATTATATCTCACCCTCTCACCTAGGTTGCCTTTTATTCATTGAGTTAAACCTAAGTCCAAAATCCTAGATCTCCTAAAGTGATCAAAGGCTGAGATCTAACCCACCTTCACTCTAGATCTTACAGCTAGGACTTAATTTAACTCTCACTTAAGTTACTAATGCCAATAACTTAGGCATTTAACTTAATTATTTAAAAGATCATTCACTTTAATAAAATACTCATAAAGTGAAGTTCCTAATGTTATCTGAGAGGTTACAAAGGACGACTTCCATGTGCTAGACACAAGCCAACGTGGAAGTACCTGTCCGATGCTACAAACATCAACATCTTAGACAGTGCACCCCAGAGCTTGATAGGCATTGGATGTAGGACATTGCACTTGGGCATGATTGAACACCCTTCAGAGAGGTGATGCACCTTCATTCCACCTTGGATGCTGACCTTTTCACCTTGGATGTTGAGCATATCTATGATGATGTTATGCGCTATGATGCTTTAATGATGATTGGGGCTTGCTTGCCATTGAGGCACCACTTTGATGTTGAGTTGGGGTTCTTGATGATGTGACATGACCTTTTGATGAGGTGTGACCTTTACCTTGATTTACACCACTTGATGATGAGGCGTTGCCTTTGGAGGCCCTTGCACCCTCTTGGAGCTTGACGTCACCTTCCTTGGATCTCCTTTGCACCCACACGTGTGATCTTGGAGGATATGTTTTGGTGTATTAACATGTATTATTATCATTTGAGGCTACTTCGAGGGTTGACTATGACCTATCCACCTTGTATCATGGATATTTTATGTTTTTGTTGCCTTTTTAGAGATATAGCACTAGGGTTGCCTCATATAAAGAGGCTAGCACTCCATCTTGTAAACTCATTACTCACACCCATGGAGAATCACTTCTAAAATCTTCTTCTCTTCTCTTTTTCACCATGGAGTGCTTGTGCACATCTTTTGGAGGATAATTTGTGGAGTGCTTTGTCTTGTTTTGGTGGATGCTTATGAAACTAGGATTTCCTCATGCATAACGATTTGGCATAGTAAGTGTTCTATTCCAAGTTTAAGTGTTTTGTTCATGATATATTTGTTTGTATGCTCTATTAGATGGTTAATAGTTGCATGTTGTTTTGTATCTTTGAATGCTTTGGTTAAAACTCTGAGGAAGGATTAAGATTGTTTATCCCCTTCCCTTTTTCATCCATCACAATTTGTTGAAACACATAAGGTTGAAATCTAGGCTTTATGATTGTATAAAATCTAGGGTTTAACCTTTTCCATTGCTAATCTTTGCTAGACATCTTAAAAAGAGTGGGACGATACCTAGGGTTTATAATTTCATAAATTCTAGGGTTTCTTCTTTGCAAGTTCATCCTTAGGTATATGATGGTATAACTCTAGGAATTGATCTTCATCATCTTCTTAATGCTTTTAACCTCCATTGATAATTGTTTCATTGACTCCATTTTCCCAAGGAATTCAAGAAGGCACTAATCTCTTTCACCTACAAGTAAATGCAAACCCTAGCTTAAATATACACTCTTTGTCAACGATTTGTGGAAATTTGCATTGCACCTTCATTCATTGGGATTTGCACTCTAACACCTTGCATAGATAGCCCTAATTCATCATCTAATATAGTCATTATTGCAGTTTTTGCATTTTCAGCCATTAGGGCTTGATAAATTGCATCAAGCTAACATAGTTTCATGTTCCAACTCATTGCAATTATTGGTGAATGGGTTACTAACCTTTTACTGTTGAATTTTCATTATTTTTGTTAACATTAGATTTACCATAGCATTTTGATCTTCTTTTAACATTCAATAACCATATACTGAAATATATAAGCAACAAATAAACAAGCACAAGAAGACAAAGATTTATCTTGGGAAACCCCTTCTTCACAAGGGAGAAAAACCCAACAAATTTTCTTAGAGAGAATATCCTTGCCAATACAATGTAACCAAGAACCAACTCTATCAAATAAACAAGCACAAGAAGACACAAATATTTATCTTGGGAAAACCCTTTTTCACAAGGGAGAAAAACCCAACAACTTTTCTTAGAGAGAATATCCATGCCAATACAATATAACCAAGAACCAAGTCTATCCATTGGAGCAAACCAACAAAGAAAAATAATACTTATCTCCACAAGCGATAACCTAACAATGCAATTGCATCAAGACCTAGCCAGAGCACTAGAGTAATTTGCCTCCACGAGCGCATCATCAAGACAAAAGATAAACCAACCAACCTGTGCCCTTCTTCCTTCTAGACCGCAGCTGCTACTGCAACTCTCCATTAGACTTGCGCTATAAGTGAGTGAGTGAATGTGACAAATGAGGAAGGCGTCACCTTTATTTATATTGGACTGGGCAGGTGTCTTTTCCAGTAGGGTCGACCTGTCTTCCTGGAAAATATATATTTTCACTTTGTCTTTTTCCAGTGGGGCCCAATTTACTTTTGGAGCATTATATTTCTTCTTTATTCTATTTCTGTGGGGACGACTTCTCTTCTGGGATCTTCTAATTTCTTTTGAGGCTTCTGTGATCTATTCAATGGTTTTCCTCTGACTTTTTGGCATCTTCATCTCTAAGAAAAGTTGTCCTGGAGGTGAATACCTCCCGCTGCTACCAAAAACATCAACACTCCCTCTTAGCTAGGGAGGTATTCTCCATGATGTTCTCCTTTGGTCCTCATATCCCTGCAAGCTATGCCATGGTCACATAGATCACGCTATAGGTAGCATCATCACCTCACACATGGCTACAACCAATGTGGACCTATCAATCTCGTCTAGGGGCTACAACCTGCTAGAGAACACTAGCACTACAACCTCGTAGTGTGTGTCATCATCGTCAAGGGCTACAACCACAAAATGTGTCCACAAGGGATACAACCACAAGGGACGATGGGCTACAACCCATAGTATCCCAACCACTTGGGCTACAACCCAAGGGTCGCTAGGTACCAACCCAGTACAACTTATCAGTCCATTGATAAGTGTCATACTCAACTTAGTCCATCGAGGAGTATCATCACATGTCAAAACAACTCAGTCCATTGAGGAGTGCGACCTGGAAAAGATCCCAACCACATGGGATACACCCCAAGGGTCGTTGGGAACCAACCCAATACAACTTATCAGTCCATTGATAAGTGTCATACTCAACTCAGTCCATCGAGGAGTATCATCATAGGACAACCCAGCTCAATCCATTGAGGACTACAACCTAGAAAATATCCCAATCGCTTGAGCTGCACCTCAAGGGTCGCTGGGCACCAACCCATTATGTCGTCATATGTTAACCCAACTCAGTCCATCGAGGAGTACGACCTGGAGGATGTCTCACGAAGCTGCAACCATCAACACTCCCTCTTAGCGAGAGGGGCATTCTCTACCACTCCAAGTTTATCACAGAAGTACTTGAACTTCGACTTGGCAAGGGGCTTGGTGAGAACATTTGCAATCTGCTCATCTATAGGAAGGTACTGCACCAGTACTGATTTCCTCTGCACCATATATTGAATGGAATGAAACTTGATCTCAACATGTTTCGAACTGTCATGAGACATTGGATTCTATGAGAGTTTCACACAACTGTGGTTGTCACAATAAATCATGGTGGGATCCAACATTTGTCCAAACAAGCGTGCAAGGAGCTTCTGAAGCCACACTGCTTCGCATACTGCCATACATACTGCAATATACTTGGCTTCTGCAGTACTCAAGGCCACAAAAGTCTGTTTCCTGCTACAACAGGAAACCATGGCAGATCCCAAATTGAAGCAACACCCATAGGTGCTCTTCCTGTCCATTGCGCTCCCAGCCCAATTAGAATTAGCATATCCCTACAATCTCATGTCAGGACTGGAAGTATATCTCAGGCCATATCCAACTGTGCCTCGCAAGTATCTCAACGCATGCTTTGCATCTACCCAATGCAACTGTTTCGACTGAATCATGAACTAGTTGTTGAAATATTGTAACTGCAAAGAGCATTCTATTTATTATTGAGTCATTATTAAATAGATCAATCCCATCTTGTGGATTGATCATGTCGGGCATTGTAATTAACCAAATCCCCTTTTGTGGATTGGTCAAACCCTAATTATATTATGCTAATTAAGAAGTTGGCCCCTAGGCCTAATTAAAGTGGTTTTAGCCACTAAGAGGACAAGTTGACCCTGCCCAATGAAGAGACACCTTTCCAACGCTCGCAAACTAGTATAAATAAAGGAGGCTAGCGCCTCATTTGTTCATTCACTCATTCACTCATCAAGTGCGCAAGTTTGGAGAGTTGCAGTTGGGAGAAGAAAGAAGAGAGAGACACATTGCTCAATGTTGGATATTCTCTAGTGTTTTGGTTTATTGTCTTGGCATTGTATTGGCTATCTATATTAAGGAAGTTTTTGCTGGGTTTTCTCCCCCATGAGGGTTTCCCAAGATAAATGCTGTGTATCTTGTGATTGTGTTTCTCTCAGT
>ML813405.1:273315-286811 GCA_009831015.1 Picea engelmannii | reverse complement strand
ACCCAACTAACTATTTGACTATGACACTTGTATGTAAAGATAATATTTTTTAATTATTGCAAGAGGAAAAATGGAACAACCATGTTAAATTCAGCTGACCATGACTCCATGAGTGGGGAACATGTTGGAACTACCTCTGGGCTGATTTTTACAAGTGTAAAATCAAGGATTTGGCCATTGGTAATCCCTCAAAATTAGGGATTTAGAAAATATGCAAAAATTCCTAAGGGAGGGAAAAAAAGACCTAGGAAAAAAGGATTGTTTGATATATAGCATATGTGAGGAGGCAAGAAGCTGCCTAGTATGTTGGAAAAGGAAATACTATGTACTTGCTATTATGAACACTGATTGTTGAGTGTGAGGCAAGGAAAGACTATTGATAGAGGAAGACATTGTTGAAGAGGAGATTTCAAGTTTTCCCTCATGGATTCATGGTCCGGATAGGGGGTGAATCGGGCAAGTGATTTGGCTACCCTGTCATACAGTTGGGAGGAACATGGTTATTCCCTTTGTCTTCCCATGAACTGGTTCAGATATGTACTCTTTCCTTCTCTGTGTGAATGATCATATATCTGATTTAATGTATTTTATTAAATCTGAATTGAATTATTTTCCATCTCTCTTGAATGATTTAGTCACATTTGTAGTGAAACTACTAAATTCGGTATGGATACAAAAACCTGGGCGAAATCTGTTCAAATGAATGAAGTGTAAAAACTAATAGAATGCCTTACGAATCTAATGCTAAGTGACGTTTTACGGTTGAGTTAAACTATTAATATAAATAGAGTTGAAACTAAGGTTATATATATGTGGTCTTTATATTTTTTTAAGTCTTTATACACAAAGTCTGGATTGGAGTTTTATTTATATACCTATGAATCCAAAATCAAACAAACTCATGGTCAAACATATACATATATATGCTTATGTATTACCGCTAGAACTGAACCGTATGAATTAGAATGGCAAATAAATATCTACAACAGTACAGTTTAGAAATGGCATCATACATTTATCAAGTTCGGTATACGCATCATGTAATTGGAAGTGTAAACTATTACCAGTAAGATAGAATTTCCCTACACAGTCCAAGTATCAAGAGAATAGATACCAATGTGTGTGTGTGTAAATAAGTAAGCATTCACAGGGTCTCATATTAGTGCTTGACTCGGATAAACCACGATCCTTAAATTTTTTAGCAGTAAAATAGGAACACGTCAAAGTGAACAAAACACTAGAGCCTCATAGAGGTAATATGAAAATATCTATAGAAAAGGAGAGAATCCTCTTAAAAGCACAGGCCTTCAAATTTATAGAAAAATTCCTTCCAAAGCAATGTATAGTTGTAAGATTCGAATTGTGTAGAGGTTCGAAACTGAAACACTATTTAAAATGACGACCTTAATAAACAAGTGCCAGTCTAAGATACAACCCGAGTGGTGAAATGATCTAATTAATACAATATTCATTGCAACGTTCAAATAAACAGGAAAGAAATTCATGTAGGATAATCTTTGAAAATATTGTTACTTATGACAGCAGAACCATAAACTTAAGAATACAATTGGGAATTTTCCCCTCTTCCCTGCCACTATTGGAGACTGAGCGCCATTACCAGACATCTACAAATCTAAATTGTAGCCCTGTCTGTTGGGTCTCCTAAAAGGTTACAAAAAAAAAAAAACTCGGATACCTTTTCATATCGAAGACAAAGAGGGAGCTTATGAATTCCTTTCATATACAAAATCTTGGAAGAATTATCAATCACGAGTGTCAGTAAGTTATATACAAGAAAATAATAAAAATCACCAACATAGTGATACTTATTATTAACATAATATACCAGGGAATACTTAACTTCTGATTGATGGTCTCGCACCTTTTTTTCTTTTCCTTGTCACTTTCCTTCTTGATGGATGTCTGGGTTGAGGGAGGAGCACACTGTAAAACTTTGATGGGTCCTCATAAAAAAAACTCCCATCATTAGTGACTTATACCAGTTCTTTGAATGAAAACAAAGATAACAAAACAAAACAACAATTACAGTAATCAATAGATTTAAACATATTGAAATAGATGACCATATTAGCTTCCTTAATACCTAGACAGGATAAGTCGAGTCCTGAAAAAGATATACTTCGGGCCAAGACTATACCCAAACGTTGGACTCTTAAAACCTCCCAAAATCAAGATTATAGAAAGTAATGAGGTCAAGAAGTCATTACAGAGAATCTTATAACCAGACCCCTACGAGGTTGCCTTGCAACATTTAGTTTCACCAACATAAGGAAAACTATTGATTCGATTTTCATTGGACAGAGAAAAATTCCCTTATAAAATACACGCGGAACCTTTTAATCAAGAGACACATACCATAAGGAAGTTCCAGGAACTGGATGAGAACACCTTAAATAGATTTTGTAATTATACAAAATAAGCAATGACTATGGGCTCTCTTGAACAAGACCATTTAAGTGTCTGAGTATAATTCTGACGGGTGGAATCACCCTTCACAAAGGAAATATTGAGAAGCAAAGGAGGTGTCACGTATTGGGTGCACCAGTCCTTTTAACATGACAACTCATACACATCCAACCCTGATCTCGTTGTATAACCACCGGGTAGGAGCATGCAGTAGTATGAATTTTGGGCATATCAAAACCCTAAACTAATTTACCAGTAAACTAACCGAAAAATATCTGAACTTTGAGAGAGAGGAGACGGAGTGTCGAACCCTCGATATACCAAAATAGAAATACACAATTAATCCAAAATGACTTCAGAGCAAGATTAATCTCGAAGGTTTTCTAATAATTTTGTCAAGGGGGAAACGTAAACAAACTCTGTGATAAGAACTACAGAATAAAAGGACCATCACCGATTTAAAATTCCAAATCTCTACACCTGTGTTTAAGATACGATATCCTAATAGAAAACTTACCAGGGAGATGGGCCTTGTCGACTGGATTGTTGAGAAATGACCTCCATCACAATAATTCCCCACACCAAAGGAACCACACAAAGAGTTGATGTTTTTGTTTCTCGAAGAGTCACAATGACAGGAAGGAGATCGCCTAACCCTAAGTTGAGGGTGAACTACCAAAGTAAATGCTGAGGTATGTTGGGCGATGTTCTAGGGAAGAGTTGGCATGACAGGATTGAGGAAGGTCAGGTGGAAGAGCCATCGAGAGTGGTGCATACAAGACCCCTATTAATTATAGGAACAAATCCTTAATTCTTTTCTGGCAGGTACATCTCCTTCCCTTACCAATAAAGATGCAAAGTTAATGACAGTCACTTCATGACTGACCAGTTGAAACTAACCAGTCACCAACTAATTCATTCAGTTAGATTACGATTCTGATATCTCTATCAGTGGAACAAAACTTAGTTATGAGATAGTTGTATAGGGATTTTGCATGGGAATTGCCTTGTTTAAGCCTTTAAGTTGGATGACTAAAAGTGTTTTAACCATGACTAAGACTTAAAGGAAATCCATTTAAGCGACTCGGACATCGTATATGGTATCACTAACCTATGACATGCTACATGTTATAGGGAAGTAAATCCTGACGTATATACCATTTTGGTAGATGTGCTATTATTACAAAGGCAATAATATAAACTTGTGAGCAAACATGAAGAGTCTGATATTTTAATGGAAATTAGGACTCAACTCCTAATGTAGATCATTATACAGATGGATATATATATGTATTAATATCTATATGTAAAATAATATGTGTTGAAAAGGGTACTAGAAGCTTTTGGGAGCCTCTCATATAAAGTTTGAAGTTGGTCTGGCATAAGACTATCCTCATATGACATATCGAATATCAATCTGTAATCAGAGTAAACTTAAAATATCCTTTTCTACAATTCTATTAAACGAAAAGTTGGAGATTAATGTACCATAGAAATTTTTTTTTATGTCAAATTAGAGGTACATTACATCAAGCACTTCTAACCATTCAACACATAGCATCATAGAAGATCTAGCATTCATTCACATCATAAATCACTAAGCATTCATAGATCTAACTATCATACATCAGGAATAGTGTCCTAAAAAATAGATACATAAATAACAAGATAAGCATAACACAAAGCACATTAACACAGGATATATGTGGTTCACCCCATTGTGGGTCTAAGTCCACCAACTCTTCTTCTTCTTTATTAGTTTCTTCAATCTCCTTACAGGAACCAAGCCACAAAGACAACTCCACACATAACAGGAGATGTGTGTGCACCTCGCTAGATCATCCTTCCCCGAGTTGGTTCAAAGAACAAAGCCTTACAAAGTCTATGAAAAAATCACTTACAAAATGCTTGCACTTAGCTCTGTAAGGATTAACATATCTTCTTGCACATATCCAACATTATCACTAAGCCATTGGACTTTACAATCACATAGATTGAACTCTATCACTTAGCACACTAGCCTCTTATTACATGCCTAGCTACTTATTTATACATTACAAAAGGGGCCTAAGCATGGTTTAACCCATGGGCCGACATCCCATGTAATGTTTCTGACGGATAGTCTAGGAAACCCTACTATTGTGTGTGTAGGATCAAAGGTTTATAGCATATAAATGATCATACAAATAATAAATGCAACAAAGGACTGTAAAGTTTGTATTATGATGTATCTATGGATTAGATCAACAGACAAAGGATCTTTGTTGGAATACAAATAAGCAACTGCGACTGAATAAAAATAACAACACTGGGCTAGATCAAAAGACAAAAGGATCTTATCTGTAATACAAATAAGCAACTAATATTTAATACCTGCAATATGGGAGCACTACAGAATCAATGAAGAATGATGGAAGACCTGGATGATATTCCGAGTGACTAGGGTGTGTCTTTCAACATTGAAATAAACCAACTGGTGTCTTCCTCCTGGAATACACTGAACTATCTCTCCTAAGATGGGCCTCTTCTCCTCAATGACAAGTCATAATCTACATAATCATGAATTAGGTCACTCACCCTTCTTTTATAGCTTTCCAAAACCCTAAATCATGTTGAAATCATAATTCATTGTTGAATTCCAAAACCCTAAATCACTGTTGAAAACCTAATTCACTGTTGACTTCTATTTTTAGCTCATAATGACTTAAAATCACTTTTAACCCTTTTTAGCTCAATGTCACTTTCTGAATATAACACCTGTGACTAGAGTGACCTCTAGTAACCCTATTTACCCCTCTTTGGCCCTGGCTATAGTATAACGGGGTGGTTTAGACCATTATTCCTCCTCTTTGGAGCTCCTATTTGGAAAGGGACATTACAGTCCTCCCTTCTCGAAATTGAATATCCTTAAGCAATACCAGTCTAGGGTGCTGCAACACCTGCTCGATGTCCCAAGTAGCGTCCTCTACTGGAATCCCTCTCCATCTGATGAAACACTCTTTGATGACCCTGCTCCTCGGTTTCCACTCCCGAAACTCCAAAACCTCTGTTGGAACTAACTCCAATTGTCCCTGCTCATCTAATGGGGGAAGCTCCTCTAATGTGATAATGAATTGTCCCGCTTCCTTTTTTAGGCAAGACACATGGAACGCATTATGAATATTGCTCCACTCTGAAATCTCTAGCTCATAAGCAACCTCGCCTACTCAGCGCATGATCCTGTAAGGACCATAAAATATGGGTTTAAGCTTCTCAGCCCCACTCTTCATCAAAGATGATTGTCTATAAGGTTGGAGTCTCAAGAAAACCAAATCTCCAACCTCAAAGTTGCACTCTATCATGTGCCTGTTCGCACTTATCTTCTATCATTTTTGTGCCATCTATAGGTTTTCTTTCAACAACTTGAGGATCTCCTGACTCTCTATGATCCAATACTTGGCCTTGGGAGCTCTTCTCTCCCTGAAGACCAAGTCTACCAAAGTGGGAGAATCATATCCGTACAATGCTTGGAAGGGTGTCATACCAATGGACATGTGGAAGGTGGTGTTCTAGCAATGCTCTCCTAAATGTAACCAGTTTACGCACGTTCTTTGTTGTCCTCCTACATAGTTCCTCAAATACCCTTCAACCCACTTGTTGACAATCTCAGTCTGCCCATCTGTCTGAGGGTGATAGTTGGTGCTAGGTGTCAAATCTGTCCCCACCAACCGAAAAAACTCTCTCCATAATGCCCCTATGAACGGACTGTCCCTGTCACTGACGATGTTCTTCGACAACCCATGAAGTTTGAAAACCTCCCTGAAGAAAAGCTCGACTACCTAAACTGCATTGTACTCTGTCGATATGGCATAGAAGTTAGAAAACTTGGTCAATTCGTCGACCACTACATAGATATAGTCCTTACCTTGGACCTTGGGTAGACCAGTGATGAAGTCCATAGATATACTCTCCCATTCCTACTTTGGAATGGGGAGTGGTTGAAGTAGCCCTCCTGGAAGAGCATGCTCTGATGTGTTCTGCTGGCAAGTCACACTCTCACTAACATGTCTCATAACATCCTGTTTGAGGCCCTTCCATGGGAACCTCTCTAATCTATCTATAGGTTTTGAAAAACCACTGATGGCCTGCTAGAGGTGAATCATGAACTCCATTGAGGATCTTCTTCTTAAACCCTGAATCTGGCACCAAGTAGACTCTATCCTTGTAAAACAAGACATCGTCAATGACCCTATACTGGTGATCCTGTATCTACCCATCCATCACCTCACAAGAAAACTTGTTCTTGGAATATTCCACTAACAAGTGGGATTTCCAATTTGTTGAAATCTCCATCAAAGAACATGCCGCAGGTCTCCTCGATAGTGCATCGACCATAATTTTCTTCTTCCCCTTGACATACTCTATGTCAAAGTCAAATGGCTGTACTTTTGTCACCCATTTATGTTGGCACTCACTAAGGTCCTTCTTCTCAAGGAAATACTTCAAACTATTGTGATCGATCTTGACCATGAATTTGTTGCCCAACAAATATTGTATGAACTTGGTCAAGGCATGCATGATTGCCAAAATTTCATTTTCATAAATGGAGTACAACCTCTTAGGTTGAATAAGCTTTTGTCTCTCGAATATAATAGGGTGTCCTCCGTGCATCAAAACTTCCCTAATCCCTTCACCAGATGCATCACACTCTAGTACAAATGGAAAGGTGAAGTCTGGTAGTGCCAACACTGGACAAGTGCCCATGACTTCCTTCATGTGATCAAAGGCTTCCTATGATTTCCCGATCCATATGAAGGCCCCATGATTGGTAAGATTTGTCAGTGGTGCTGCAAGATGAGAAAAATATCGGACGAACTGCTTGTAATAGCTGCATAGCCTGAAGAAGCTCCTCAATTCTATCACATTCTTGGGTGTTGACCAATCTAGAATGGCCCTGATCTTCTCTTGGTGCACTTGTACCCCCCATGCACTGATGATGTGGTCTAAGTAAAGAAACTTTGTCATATCGAACTCGCACTTGGACTCTTTGGCATATAATGGTTGTGCCTCCATGATGCTCAATACCTCATCCAAGTGCCTCATATGCTCTTGTCATGACTGTCTATACATCAATATGTCATCGAAGAAAACCAAGACTGATTTCCTTAATGTGTCCCTCAATATATGGTTTATGCAAGACTAGAATGTAGCAGGTGCATTGGTTATCCAAAATGGCATAACCTCCATGAATCTACTCTAGATGGAATTGACTTGCTATTGAACTGCATGCTGCTCCTTCTTCACTCCTTGGAGCTATGATTCCAGTGTTCAAAGTTATGGGTCCTTTGCATGGTGCTCATAGTTTTTCACATAATTGGCACTCAGTTACTTGCATTCTGAATCTAACGCCTTGATTCTTTCGACTGCACTCCTCGTAGTTTCTTCCCTCTAATCTCACACTTCCTATGGAGTCCTTGACACTGCTTGCAGTTCTAACTCTTCTACTCTTGCTTGAAGCTGTTGAATGGACTCAACCAGCTTCCCCACTTGGCTCTTAGTTCCTGCCTCTTCAGTCTGGGCCAAGCCAGGCACAGAGCGAAGGTCTCTAGCCACTGCCTCCTTAACCGCAGTCTACTCTGCAAGCAGTTGGTCTTTTTTTCTCTAAATATGCTCTCTATCCTCCTTAAACTTTGCTCTAAGTTCATATTTCTCTTGCTACGCAACCCTATGTTGCTCTAGGGCTTCCACCTATGCTTTCCTCAAGGCCTTTGTGGCCTGTTATTTTTCTTCTTGTACTCGGCAAAGGCAAGCCTCTATAGCATCTTCTATCCTTCACAGTTGGGTGGTCTCATCCCCCAATTCTATACCTTCTGATGATGATGAAGTACTAGAAACTGCACGGCTCGAATAGAGGGATTTTTATACCCCCTTCAGGTCAGCCTCGATTTTATCATACATCGTTTCCTACTTTTCTTTATTTTGTTGCAAGATATCCTCGGAAGTTTCTGCTACAGTTGCGATGATGAGGTTAATATCATCCACTATGAGCACATTCTATGATTGAGGCTTATTGTCTCTTGAATTCTTCCACACTCAGGGTTTCTTCGGAGAAACCTTCCCTTTATTTGACGTCTCGGACTCTGTAAGGGGATCTTTCGGTGATGTCACTTCACCTTTTTCCTGCTTGTCTTCTTCCCCTTCCTCTTCTTGGTTTACTTTGTCACGTCCTCCTCCTCTAGGTGAATCATATGTGGTTTCCTCCGATGTTCTCTTTATGTCCTACACCTCTTCCTTCTTCTTCTTCTTCTTAGTGCTTCTCGGTCAATCATACTCTTCTCAGGTGACCAAAGGACTTCTGATGATATTAGGGTCGGAGAGCTCTGTCTGCTTGACTGGTACAAGGAATTCTATAGGATATTCCTTTCTTATCTCCTCCATATCTTCCTCAGTCAATTTGCAATAAGACTGTAGTTCCTCCTTTCTTTTGTCCCTATGTGTAGTGATGTAAATGAAGTGGTGGCCTGCGTGGAACTTTGCTAGTGGCCTGTAAGTATGCAAGGTGTTTGGATTCATTCAGGGAAATGGCTCAATGAATCGCATGCATTGTATATAGTAAGTGTGAAACACCGCATTGGACTAACATTACTTCTCCATGTCACATTTATACCACAAGGTGGTGAATCTCACAGCTAGTGGTTCAGATGGATTAACTTCCAGGAATGTCACTCCCTCCATCATCTCCCAAGAGACAAATTCAATAAGAATCAGCAACCAACTGAAGTGGAATTCATAACCTTGGTCCTGCACATCATGATAGTCCTTCTCCAACTCATTGACGATGTATCTCTCCCAGTTCATCTGCATCCCTTCAACGCACTTCCATACGAGGTCGAGGATGAACCTTGTGACTTGCGTTGGTCTATTCTTCCTGATGATCTTGCCCACGATCAACTGAAAAACTAGGTGCACTACACCATCTTGGATGGAGTCTACCTTGTAGCCTCGCTTCCCCTTATCCACATCGTCATAGGTTTCCTTTATATGTTGCACTAGGGTGCGATCTGCAACCTTCCTTGGATAGAATTTTTGAGGGTCTAGTCCATGCATGCGCAAACCAGTGATCATGTGGATCAGCATCGGATCCACAATCACACTCCTATGTAACCATAGATACCCTCCATGCTAGCATGAGAAGAGGATTTTAACGCATGCGTTAACCTCCTGATGTCGGTTGAAGTGGGGTATCTTGATCACGTTAAGGATGGTGGACCTCGCTATCTTCTTAATCCATGGCGAGGGAACTATCTTCAGCTTCTTCCTAGTCGTCTTTTTCAAGTATCTATGTGGTGTGAGCAACCCATAATTAATCCTATCTCCCAGGTTAAAGTCATTGATCTTAAGATGACGGATCAATCCTGGTTACGGTCTGACTGCACGTATCCCCCTTTGGAGGTACGCAGTGATGAGCCCATAATCAAAGTCACATGGGATGTTGTCATGACTAAGTGCTCTAGCCATAGGTGGGATGTAGTCAGCAAAGACTAACGGGATGAGATTTGCATTCACCAGGTCATTGCAGTGCTTGATTCTCTTCTCTGTCACAGTTTCGAATGGCCTAGATCGATGTCCATTTGAGGGGGATGATTTCAATACTCTCATTGATGAGGCTTTCACTACTGTAGAAATGACTTTCTCATCCATAAGGTCTATTAATATCTCCTCCATAGACTTCTCTACTGCGCTGTGTTCACCTGAAATACACACTCGTGATCAAATATGTTGGGTAGTTGAATGGACACTCAAGGTAAAAAAATGGGTGGCAAGGTCTCAAAATCACATCACGATAACAATTAGTTCTCTATTAGCTTAGATAATCACAATGTGAAAAAGTGTCCCTGGTGAGGCATTCGACAGGTTAAATAAACATTGTCGCAATGGATTCCTTCCATGGGTTGAAATTCCTTAATTAATATGAATCAATCCATTATGGCATGGTCCCAACGGTCTAATAGCGATATTTCTGGCAATAACATTGTTTCTATTCATTCCAGAGCATTGTTCTAATGGTAGAGACACCTCCAACGGTCATATAGCTTCGTCGTGGAGAATTCCTAGTCTGTGTTGTTTTGCTATTCTGACAAGGTTCAAGTTTTGCAAGCCTACCTTCTATGAAGTCTTATCTAGAACCTATGTTGGCAAATATTTAGCAGACAGTGAATGGCATAAGTATAGGAAGAATGTAACAGATGGGCATAAGTAAAGATGGCATGAGTATAGGAAGAATGTACAGAGGATTTTTGACATGTTTTATAGGCAACTTATACTTGTCATTGATGGCAAGTACAGTAATGATGATGGCTTGAGTACAACAGTGATGATCAATGGTGCAGTGATAATCGGGGAAGAGCAACAATCGCGTTCGTTGGATCTCTTCCTGAATTCCCGATTGCCGTCAGATCTGAATAAGAGCATGCTAAAGAAGTAGGCTCGTAAGGTTTGAGAATATTTTTTTTTCGTTGGATCCCCTTCAAATTCCCGATAGAACGAGGGTCGTTAGATCTGAATGTAGACAAGAAGAGCGCACTGAAGAGGATGATAGATCTCATACGTTAGATCCAAGCACAGGTCTAGACCATCGTTGGATCAAGGAGAACCTACACACTCTTTAAAGTACAAGGAGAAGTGGGTGTACAAAATTATGAAAGAAGGAGGATCGTCCATTTACGGGTAGGAAACGTGGGGATAGATCGTCAGTTCGTTGACTGGAGAGTCAAAGGAATGATGTTCCCTAACCTCTAGAAATCACGATATCCGAAATCATGATTTAATCTCAGTCGTCATATTAAGGTTGAATATGGACCATTGATTCCAGTCCATGTTGGAGTTTCGGGGATAGAGAGTTGGAGATGTCAAGTAATATCATCCACAGGAATCCCGATTTCGCGATATGAAAAATCGTGACTTAATCGCAGCCATTGAATGAAGATCAGATCTGAACTGTTGATCCAACTCCATATCAGAGTTTCGCGAATCGAGACATGGAGAGACAAGAAAACAATGCAACAAGAATGTCGAAATCACGATATGCGAAATCGCGATTTAATCACAGCCATTGAATCAAGATTGAATCCAGACCGTTGATCCAAGTCCATTTCGGGGTTTCGAGGATCGAGTGTTGGAGAAGTCAAAGAATATTAACATCAAGAATCTCGATATCGCGATATGTGAAATTGTGACGTAATTGCAATCGTCAGATCAAGATGTGATCTGGACCGTTGATACGAATCCATTACGAAGTTTCGTGGATCGGGCCTTTGAAGTGACAAAAACACTGAACGTCAAGAGTGTCAAAATCGTGATGTGTGAAATCCTAACTTAATCTGAACCATTAGATCAAGATATGATCTGGACTGTTGATCTGACTTCTTTATGGATTTTCGTGGATCGAGATTTGTAAGTGACAATAAAATTGAACATCGGGTATGTCGAAATTGCGATATGCAAAATCGCGCAATGATCTAAACTGTNATCAAGTGTTGATCGGAGGGTTACTATTTTCTCTCACAGTTAACTCCTCAGTTTCGAATCTGTTAGCGAAACAGACTCATGATTACCGATTAGTTGGTGTTTCAGTTGTTGAGACAGTTGTCTCCCTTTTGTCTAAGGAGATAGTATGTTGAACCGCCATGAGTGTGTATAAAAGAAAGTGAGACAAACAACGTGATGTTGGTTGTTCTGTATGAGAAATGAATAAAACTGTAAGAAAGGGAAGATCAGAAAGTGCAAAGTGAGATGGAGAATATGCATAGTGTGAGACGAAACTCAGGGAAGAGTAACTGAAGATGAAGAAAACTTGAAGCTGAGCATAATTACAGAAGAAGATGATGTAGAGTGGATCTGTTGAACAGACATAGGAAGAAATGAATTGCAGAATAGTTAGAAGTTGACCAGATGTACAGAACAAAGAAAGACTAGTAAGAATTGATGTATCTGTGTAGTTGAATGTTTATTTGTTCATTTATGTTCTAGTGAGGTTGGGAGGTGCTCGGGAGGACTGTTGTCCTCAGAGGTTCAAGTGAGAGCTTGAACACAGGAAGTTGTAGCTTCCATCTGGTTGCAGCCAGAGATACCAGGGTGGCAGGGTGGTGCAAGGGAGAATAGGTGTTCTCTGTTATACAGGTTGGAGCCTATGTAATTGGAAGTTGGTGTTTCCATCCAGTTGGTGCTGTAACATCAAGGGAGTTGGTGCTTCCTTCTAGTGGGTACTAGAGAAACCAGAGAGTTGGTTCTCTTAAACAAGTTGCAGCTTGTAAAACAATGGTAGCAGCCTCACATTGAGTCAGTGCTCAATTATAGATGATGTACAGAACTTAAAAGACTGCCTATTATTTCAAAGAAGAAGAGGTTTTCTCCCTTTATGGGTTTCCTCAAGAAAAATCTGTCTCTGTGTATACCTTATGTGTGACTGGTGCTCTTTACTCTTACTGTCCATATGTTGTATATTGTTGATGATCACTTGAAGAAATATTAATAATGTTTTAATAGACTTAAAATTGTTTAAGCTCAATTACAACTGATTCACCCCCCCCCCCTCTCAGTTGTCTCAGTAATTTCAACAATTGGTATCAGAGCGGGTTCCTTTTACTCAAAGGTATATCTATAAGCTTAAACATGACAAGTCATGAAGGGACTTCAGCCTCTAAGGCCCCTCTGTTTGATGGAACAAATTTTGCCTTCGGGAAGATTAGAATGAGAACATACTTAATGGCCTTGGGTGATGATGTTTGGGATGTAGTAGAGACTAGATATACAAATCTTGTTGTGCTAGCCTCCAAGGATGATAAGTTAGAGTTTATTTTTAATGCTAAGGGGATGAATGCTATCTTGAATGGACTTTTTGAAGCTGAGTTTGTAAAGGTGATGCATCTTGATACTGCCAAAGCAATCTGGGATAAACTTATTAGCAGTTATGAAGGAAATCAGAAAGTAAAAGATGCCAAACTTCAAACATACAGATTGAAATTTGAACAACTAAAGATGAATGAAGATGAAACAATTAGCAAGTATTTTTTAAGAGTTGAAGAACTTGT
>ML813405.1:238641-272329 GCA_009831015.1 Picea engelmannii | reverse complement strand
TCTTTAAGATTTAGATATGAACAATCAAGATATTCAATGAATAACTATCTTCCACAACAAAGATTGAGACAACCAAGCAACAAACAATCACAGATTATAAATCATGTGATGACTGGGAGAAGGACACGGGTGAAACACAACAACAGATATGAGCATAACAATTGTTATGATCTATTATTCAGTGAACCAGAATGTTACAACTGTCATAACTATGGTCATAAAGGTTCAGACTATCGCTTAAGGAAATACAATTCAGATTTGATCCCCACTACTAAAAATGTCAAATTTTGGAAGAAGAAAGTAGTTGAAAAGTGTGGACTAGTGCTATCAGCCCAAAGGAAAAAGAATCCATGGTATATTGACAGTGGATGCTCCAAACACATGACTGGAGACAGAAGTAAGTTTCTAACTCTAAGTGATAGAAAATCAGGTAATGTAACTTTTGGAAATGATGCACCAGGAAAGATAAGAGGTAAAGTAATTGTAAGTTTGTGTAACGGAAAAATAAAAGCTCAATATGTGTTGTTTGTAGAAGATTTGAAACATAATCTGCTTAGTGTTAGTCAAGTCTATGACCGAGGATGTGAAGTTGTTTTTACCTCTAAAGATTGTAGAATAAAATCTATGGATTCAGGTCATCTAGTTGCAAAAGGTATAAGAACATAAAACAATGTCTATGTTTTAAAAGAAGAAGAAGAAGAATGCAACTTAAGAAAATATGATGAAAGTTGGTTGTGGCATAGGAGACTTGGTCACCTAAATTTTGATCACATAATCAAACTCAGAAACAATGGGGCAGTAAAAGATCTTCCGAAGATATCAAATCCATATGAATCTGTTTGTAAATCCTGTCAGAAAGGAAAGCTTACTCGCACTCAATTCAAATCTAGAAACTTTCCTTCAACATAAAAAGCTCTCCAGTTAGTACATATGGATCTATGTGGACCATCAAGGAAAGAAGGTACAGGAAAAGAAAATTACTTTATGTTGATTATTGATGACTATTCTAGACTAACTTGGGTTGCCTTTTTGAAAGAAAAATCTGAAGCATTTGAATAATTCAAAGTATATAAGGCTCTGACTGAGAATCAAACAGGAAAAATATTAAAGGAAGTAAGGTCTGATAGAGGAGGAGAGTTTAGTTTTGGGAACTTCAAAGAGTTCCGTGATAAACATGGGATCTAAAGAGAGTACACAATTCCAAGGACTCCAAAGAAAAATGGAGTTATTGGGAGGCAGAATAGGTCAGTACAGCAAATGGAAACATCAATGATGAATGAAAGGAACATACCTCAGACATATTGGGTGGAAGAAATTCATACAGCTATTCATATCCTTAACAAATCTCATCTCAGACCACACAGTGACAAGACCCATTATGAACTTTGGTTTGGAAGACATGCTTCAATCAAGCATTTTAAAGTTTTCGGGAGTACATGTTATATCAAGAACAATGATGAAAATATTGGCAAATATGATGACAAGGCTGATGAAGGTATCTTCTTGGGTTATTCTACAAATAGTAAAGGGTACAGATGCTACATTAAGAGACTACACAAACTAGTTGATTGTATAGATATAAAAGTTGAGGAAGAAATCCCAGTCAGAAATGTAAGCAGTGTTGAACCAAGAACAGAAGATACAGTTGAAGATGAAGACGAATAGGTCCAAGGATCATAAAGAGAAGAGTCTGGATCAGATGAAGATATGAATATTCAAACTGACACAAATAAGCAGAAAGAAGCAAAATCACCTCTCAGAATTATTAGAAAGAATCATCCTGAAAATCAGATAATTGGGGATATAAATGAAGGAGTTTAGACAAGAAGGAAATTGATTAAAGACTCTGAACAATCTCATGTTGCCTTTTTATCTATGACTGAACCTAAAAATTTTGAGGAATCTAGCCAGGAAGATAATTGGATTAGAGCAATGAATGAAGAGCTTGATCAGATTGAGAAGAGCAATACTTGGGAGCTTGTCCCTAGACCTAAAGATAAGAATGTAATAGGTTCCAAATGGGTGTTCAAGAATAAAATGAATGAAAAAGGACAAGTTGTTAGAAATAAAGCCATATTGGTCTGTAAGGGATATGCACAAGTTGAAGGTTAGGATTTTGATGAAACTTTTGCACCAGTGGCAAGATTGGAAGCTATCAGAATATTTCTTGCTTATTCATGTCATAAGAACTTCAAAGTTTATCAGATGGATGTTAAATCAACATTTCTTAATGGATATCTAGAGGAAGAAGTATATATGGAGCAACCTGAAGGATTATCTTTGATAGATAATCCTAATTATGTTTGTAAGTTGAAGAAGGCCTTATATAGACTAAAACAAGCACCACGAGCTTGGTATTATAGACTGGACAAATTTCTACAAGAAAAAGGGTTCAAGAAAGGTACTGTTGATAGTAACCTTTACATTAAGTCTGAAGGTGATAATTTACTTGTTGTTTTGGTTTATGTAGATGATATTATTTTTGGCTCTACTAATGAATCATCTGTCCAGTGGTTTTCTAATTCTATGCAAACAGAATTTGAAATGTCCATGATAGGAGAACTATCATATTTTCTTGGATTATAAGTAAAACAAAGCTCTGCAGGAATTTTTATTTTTCAAGGAAAATATTTGAAATAAATGTTGAAGAAATTTCAGATGAAATATTCTTCTATAGTTAGCACACCTATGGTGGTTGGTTGCAAGCTGAGTAAAGATGATATCTCACCTGATGTTGATCAAAGGACATATCTCTCTATGATAGGCAGTCTTCTGTACATCATAGCATCTTGTCCTGATATAATGCAAGTTGTTGGAATGGTAGGTCGTTTTCAGTCTGCTCCTAAACAAAGTCATTTGGCAGCTGTCAAAATAATATTTAAATGCTTGAAGGAAACAATGACTTATGGTCTGTCGTATCCTGGAAATCAGAATTTTCAGTTAACTACTTATTTAGATCCAGACTGGGCAAACTGTGTTGATGAGAGAAAAAGCACCAGTGGAGGAGCATTCTTTCTGGGTGACTCATTAGTTACATGTCTTAGTAAAAAGAAAGGATCCATTTCATTATCCACTACAGAGGCAGAATACATTGTTGTTGGTACTTGCTTCACACAAATCTTATGGATGATACAAACTCTTGCAGATCTGAAGGTAACTTACACTGATCCTATTCCAATTCATTGTGATAACACCAGTGCCATTAGTATTTCCAAAATTCTTGTTCTTCATTCCAAGACTAAGCATATTCCAATAAAGTACCATTTTCTCAGAGAACAAGTTACAAACAGAATTGTTCAACTGAATTATATTCCTTCCAAAGAACAGATGACTGATATATTTACTAAACCATTAGAAGTAACCCCTTTTGGATATCTTCATCAAAAACTGGGGGTTATAATTTATGGTGTCTAATATGCTCACCTGGTCAGGGGGAGTACATATTGAATATCTGGTGTATTTCCAAGATGCTTATAGTCGATGGGGGGAGTATGTTTTGCAACAAGATCAGGGGAAGAATGTTTCTTCTTTGACATTGATGTCAAAGTGTGAGAAAAGAGTTCGGGATGAGAGTCAAGTCTGAATGCATGTGGGTGCTTGTATTTCCATCAATGCCAAAGGGGGAGATTGTTGGCAAATATTTAACAGACAACGAATGGCATAAGTACAGGAAGAATGTAACAGACGGGCATAAGTAAAGCTGGCATGAGTACAGGAAGAATGTACAGAGGATTGTTGGCATGTTTTATAGGCAGCTTATACTTGTCATTGATGGCAAGTACAATAGTGATGATGGCTTGAGTACAATAGAGATGATCAGTGGTGCAGTGATAATCGGGGAAGAGAAACAATCATGTTCGTTGGATCTCTTCTTGAATTCTCGATTGTCGTCAGATCTGAATAAGAGCATGCTGAAGAAGTAGGCCATTAAGGTTTGAGAAGCATTTATGTTCGTTGGATCCCCTTCAAATTCCTGATAGAATGAGGGTCGTCAGATCTGAATGTAGACAAGAAGAGCGCACTGAAGAGGATGACAGATCTCAGATGTTAGATCCAAGCGCAGGAACCGACCATCATTGGATCAAGGAGAACCTGCACACTCTTTAAAGTACAAGGAGAAGTGGGTGTACAAAATTATGAAAGAATGAGGACCATCCATTTACCAGTAGGACACATGGGGACAGATCGTCAGTTCACTGAATGGAGAGTCAAAGGAACGATGTTCCCTAACCTCTCAAAATCGCGATATCCGAAATCGCGATATAATCTCAGCTGTTAGATTAAGGTTGAATCTGGACCATTGATTACAGTCCATGTCGGAGTTTCAGGGATCGAGAGTTGGAGATGTCAAGTAATATCATCCACAGGAATCCCAATTTCATGATATGCAAAATCATGACTTAATCGCAGCCATTGAGTCAAGATCAGATATGAACTGTTGATACAACTCCATATCGAAGTTTCACGAATCGCGACATGGAGAGATAAGAAAACAATGAAACAAGAATGATGAAATCGCGATATGAAAAATTGTGATTTAATCGCAGCCATTGAATCAACATTGAATCTGGACCGTTGATCCAAGTCCATTTCGGGGTTTTGAGGATCGAGTGTTGGAGATGTCAAAGAATATTAACATCAAGAATCTCGATATCGCGATATGCGAAATCGCGATGTAATTTCAACCGTCAGATCAAGATGTGATTTGGACTCTTGATACGACTCCATTACGGAGTTTCGTGGATCGGGACTTTGAAGTGAAAAAAACACTGAACGTCAAGAGTGTCGAAATCGCGATGTGTGAAATCCCGACTGAATCTAAACTGTCAGATCAAGATATGATCTGGACTGTTGATCTGACTTCTTTACGGAGTTTCGTGGATCGGGATTTGTAAGTGACAAGAACATTGAACATCAGGTATGTCGAAATTGCGATATGCGAAGTCACGGAATGATCTAAACTGTTAAATCAAGTGTTGATCGGAGGGTTATTGTTCTCTCTCATAGTTAACTCCTCAGTTTTGAATCTGTTAGCGAAACAAACTTATTATTACTGATTAGTTGGTGTTTCAGTTGCTGAGACAATTGTTTCCCTTTTGTATAAGGAGATGGGAAGTTGAACCAATGTGAGTGTGTATAAAAGAAAATGATACAGACAACGTGATGTTGGTTGTTTTGTATGAGAAATGAATAAAACTATAAGAAAGGGAAGATCAAAAAGTGTAGGATGAGATGGAGAATATGCACAGTGTGAGACAAAACTCAGGGAAGAGTAATTGAAGATGAAGAAAACTTGAATCTAAGCATAATTACAGAAGAAGTTGATGTAGAGCAGACCTTCTGAACAGACAGAGGAAGAAATGAATTGTAGAATAGTTAGAAGATGACTAGATGTAAAGAACAAAGATAGACTGGTAAGAATTGATGTATCTATGTAGTTAAATGTTTATTTGTTCATTTATGTTCTAGGGAGGTTGGGAGGTGTTCGGGAGGACTGTTGTCCTCAGAGGTTCAAGTGAGAGATTGAACACAGGAAGTTGTAGCTTCCATCTGGTTGCAGCCAAGGATACCAAGGTGGCAGGGTAGTGCAAGGGAGAAGAAGTGTTCTCTATTATACAGGTTGGAGCCTGTGTAACTAGAAGTTGGTGCTTCTATCCAAGTTGGTGCTGGAAAATTAAGGGAGTTGGTGCTTCCTTCTAGTCGATGCTAGAGAAACCAGAGAGTTGGTGCTCTCAAGCAAGTTGCAGCTTGTAAAACAGAGGTAGCAGCCTCACATTGAGTCAGTGCTCAATTATAGATGATGTACAAAACTTAAAAGACTACCTATCATTTCGAAGAAGAAGAGGTTTTCTCCCTTTGTGGGTTTCCTCATGAAAAATCTGTCTCTGTGTATACCGTATGTGTGATTGATGCTCTTTACGCTTACTGTCCATATGTTGTATATTGTTGATGATCACTTGAAGAAAGATTAATAATGTTTTAATAGACTTAAAATTGTTTAAGCTCAATTACAACTCATTCACCCCCCCTCCCTCTCAGTTCTCTTAGTAATTTCAAGAACTTCCTACATTTCTTATAACTTTTCCTTCTTCTTACTGAGATTTCTTGCCTTCTTTCATGTGATCTGAGTTTCTAGATTTCTCTTTCCATTCTTGTTCTTATCTTCTCTTAGCATAGTAACTTCGCACTGGTGATGTTCTTTCACAGGGTTTAATGGTAATACGTATTCTCTTAATATTTCTGGGGTAGGTGTTCTTCTCTCCTGCATGGATAGGTTCTTTAATCCTTCTTCTATCCTTTCAACCATGACAACTAATTATCTAGCCCTCAGTTTCTTTGACTTTTCCTCTTATTCTTCTCTTATTCGTTCTATTTCTTTGTCTATGAAGTGCCTTAATTCTTTATTTTTATGTTCTATGGCTTCCTCTTCTTCGTTCCTTTAGATCTGATCTTTCTCAATCTAGGGTTTACCTAACATAACTGGAAAATGAGCATTGTTCTCAACAAACTTAATGACCTCAATTTCTTCTTCAGTTGATGCTCCATGGGATCTCATAGGTACATGAGTAATTCTTCCACATAGGGTTATCATCTTTCCTTTAAACAATCCTATCCCTCCTAATGAAGGAATCATAGCAGGATTTCCCAAAATTTTACAAGTACTTTCTAGCATAATATTCACCCATGTTTCCTCATCCATAACACAGTCTATGTTGAAGTCTCATATTCTTGTTTCTATACACTGATTTTATTTTTGGTAAATTGATGTCTTTGTGACCATTCAATGTTTCTTTCATCTGTAATAATATAGTCTCTGATTCTTTCTGGTTCTCTAGCATATTCTTAGTTTCTTGACCTTCTTCAAATTTTTCTTGCCTCATGTTCATGTTTTCAACTTTAGTAATCATTCTAGGGAAATACAAAACCTCATGACCAATATCCTTACAACAAAGACAAATAGGACCTCTACCAGGGCATTCCTTAGCAATATGTCTTGATATTCTACAGTTATAACACAATGTCATTCCTCTCTTTCTTTTAAACGATCCCCAACCCTTCCTATACTATGCACTGGGATCGTAGTGATGGACCAACAACATGCAAAAATTATTTCTAGGGTCCTGCATCCACTTGTTATTCCAAAAATTCTTTCTATGCATAGGAATAACATATCTTTCACTACCTCTATGAAATTTATTCAGATCAACTCTTTCTTCTAGCCATTTCCTAGTTTTCAGACTAGGACAAAATCTATCAAACATACGTGGATTAATATTTCTGAAGAAACATTTTCCACTTATCTTACCTTTATCATAGCACAAAGCTTTAAGATCTTACCTCTTTTCTTTAGATCAAACTTATTTTATTATCACAAGGTTTCACAAGTCAAGTAGAATACTAAGCACTACATCAACAAATCTACATATAGATATTTCTCTTTTCTTTAGTTCCCAACAATCATAGTTTCAGGTACCGGCAACAGAACCATTTGTTGGAATAGGGGCAGACCCATGGTTCAACGCTTAAAAAACACACCAAAAAAACCCTAACTATTGGCCTTTCGTCAACACCTGTGAAGAATATGAAGTCTCACACGAGTTAGAGGTAGGGGGGGTTACATGACTCAAGTGTCTACAACCTAGCTCGGACACAGATCTCTGATCACAATACTTAACAAAGAAATTAGCAATTAAGACCCTAGTTACATAGCAACATAGTAACATCCAAGATCAAGCACCTATGACTATTCAACAAATATCATCATAGTAGATCTCACATTCATTCACATCATAAAGCACTAAGAATTCATAGATCTAACTATCATACATGAGGAATAGTTCCCTAAGCAAATAGATAAATAAATAACAAGATCAACATAGCACAAATAAAATTAACACAAGATATATGTGGTTCATCCCAGTGTGGGGCTATGTCCACCAATGCTTCTTCTTCTTTATTATGTTCTTCAATATCCTTATAGGCACCAAGCCACAAATCCAACTCCGCACAGAACATGAGATCTGCGCACACCTCGCTAGATCTTCCTTCCATAAGTTAGGTCACAACACAGATCCTTATACAGTCTATGCACAAAGCACTTACAAAATGATTTCACTTAGCTCTAGAAGCCTTAACACATATTATTTCACATATCCAACATTAGCACCAAGCCATCATCCTTTACAATCACATAGATCGAACTCTAGCACTTAGCACACTGGCCTCTTCTTACGTCACCTAGATACTTATTTATACATTACAAAAGGAGCCTAAGAATGGGTGAACCCATGGGATGACATCCCATACCCATTACATCAACCCTAAGCCCAAAAATCCTACAAAAGGGCAATATCCTACGATCTCCGCTTCGCCTGGGTGCTCCGTCCTTCGACCAACCTCTCGAAGTCCTAAAAATGGTCAAACACGACCAATGTTTCCACAAAACTTGGTTAAGGGCCAATAGGCCGAAAAATCTAAATGTCTCACTTTGAATGAGGTACTTAGTGGAAAAACATAGGTTATCTACCCAGGTGGAGGTTTTGGGATGCAATCACACCTTTATCAGATTTTGTGTGGCTATTGGGAAATATTTCCATCTCTTTTGGGATATGCACCCTCTACCCCTCATTATAACTAATTAATTCAACCTTCCCTAGTTCGTCTTTCGGTGGCTTCAGACCCCATTGTTGAGTGCTATCTGAAGGCCCAATGCTAAATTGAGAAGAAGGATGATAAGTGTTTTAGGACAAGAGCATTTGTTTTTATTTTTCCCCCACAAGGACAAAATCCACCTATCCACATGATTGTTTATTTATAGTTGATTTATTTATGATGTTCATTTGATTACATGCAATTGTGAGTTATATTATCTTTTGAAGGTTAAAAATGTACTAAGATGTTGTTTATTTATTTGTCTCTTGTCACCATTTGCACACATTCACTTCACTAGTCAGAACCATCGAGGAACCACATAATCCCCGTCATTCTAGATGCTTGCAAAATATCGCTCTTATTCTAGGAGAAGTCCCTAGTCTTTCCAACTCACCGACTCAACCATATCACACCCTAGTGAGTGCCACTATTTTGGGATCAACTTTACTCATTTCCACTTTGCTTGGGTCAAATACCCAAGGACATACATCTATTAGTTCTCCTTCACAAGGAGGTGGGGGTCAAATTTCTTCTCAAGGGAGAAGTACAAACCCACCAAACCCCTCGCAAGGGATAGGTCCACTACACTCACACAATGGTTGGAACTAATCCTCCACAAAAACTCCCTATGCCATACTTGGAATCCATCAACACTATTGATTTAACCAAACTCACAAATGATCATGTTTTGCATGATGCCACTTGTACCAATATGCCTACAAAAGTACCTTCAAATATTCCAAAGTTTGAAAGAAAACTAGGGGAAGATCCCGCCAACCATGTTATGACCTTACACTTATGGTGCTCTTCAAACAACATCATGGATGATTCCATTCACTTGAGGTTATTTAAAAGAACTCTTAATGGTTCATCAACCAAATGGTATGTGGATGAAAAACCAGGGTCCCATGTGACTTTTGAATCATTGGCCAAGGCCTTTTTGTCCTTTTTCCAATTACCTGTTCATCATGATACTGACTTAGAACTCCTCTCAGATTTCAGACAAACCAATGCTATCCCTATAGCCGACCACATCCATGAATGAAATCGGTGACATAATTTGTGTAAAGAAGAAACCACCAAATAACAATGCCTCGATTGGTTTCTCAAATAGCTCGTCTTTATTATTTCCAAAGATGTAGCATCCACTTTTCCTCAGTCAGAAGAGGAAGCCATCAACAAGCCCCCAAAATTTGACCTCATCTATGCTCAATCAAATTACTTACACACAGTATTTCCTGATGCACCTATACCCATACCATTTAGCTAAGAAAAACATGGGATGTCCCATGTTGTGGATGGGTTGGTTGGTTCTATGACACATGTCAACCCTTACGACCACCCATCACCCACTTATGGTGAAAATAAATATCTACAACCATATGGAGGGATGTCTTATCACCCTCCTCCCACTTACCAACAATCATATCATGTTTCTCCTTTTCATTCATTGGGGGGACACCCACTGGTACCCCATATGCATCTAGTCTCTCAATCTAGTACGGGTACAGCCCCAACCCCCTCATATAACCCCAACAGTAGTGGAAGTACTTCAACTTCCTATACACCATATGGATCGTCTCCACAAAATAATCCATATTTTCCATTCTGTGGTCCTCCTCAGCCGGTTTCTCCTCCACCAAGACAACCACATGTCAGTGTTAATTTTATTCAACCCTCTCCCATTCAACAGGTTCATACTTTTCAATAGTTGAACATGGAAAATCCTTCCGATCAGCCGAATAATTCCAGGGAGAAAGGAAAAACAAGAAACAATAACAACCCGGGGCCAAGAGGAAATAACCCCCAACAAAACCAACCCACTAGGGGAAACCAAAATCAAGGAAAGAAAAACCCCCAAGGGAAAACGATAACAATCAACCATGACAAGGGAAGAACAATAACCTCAGACCTAACTTTCCTTGCAATATATGTGGTGAGTATGGAAATTATACTCACCATTTCCCCCAAATTTCTGATTTCAAATGAAAGAAATAATTCATGAGCACTCAATGCCCCCCGACGTGGCCTGCCCCCCAGCAGGCCCTACAAAATTATTTGCAGCCACCACATCCGGTTGTTTTGAAAAACCCTATTCCACACCAAGGTGTGATGAATTACCAACAAGAGATAAACTCAGCCCCACCACAAATAGGGAAGTATCAAAATGCAGGTCCCAATCAACCCAGAAACCCATCAGATCAAAATATCCTCCTTACCAGTGAAAAAGTGATTCTTCTGCAAACACATGGTATTCAATACAAATTGCCTCCTAAATCTACCCCAATCACCTCGGAAAAAAATCTCGCTCCATCTAGAAAACCATTCATGATTCCCCGTCCTAACACTAAACAAAACCCTCATGTACCCTGGATGTCGTTATGATGGAATGTGCACAACCCTCATGCTAGGGAAGCAGATAACTACAGTCTGGTAAATGACTAAGAATAGTCTCCTGTAGCCATGTCTATGTTGGAGGTCCTCCAAACCTGTCCATCATAACGCAAATACTTTCTTTCCGCCTTAGGGGCAGTCAACCCAGCTGATACTCAACTCATCACGTTTGATATAGATAGTGGAGAACCATGCCTCCCCATGTTGGTAGTGTTTCAGATACCAGTTAGGATCAGGAAAATCAGACTTCATCAGTGCATCATCGATGAAGGTGCATCCACATGCATCATGTCTAAAGTAGTATGGAAGAAACTTGGCTCACCTAAGCTAGTACCCTCTTCCATCACCCTTAGATCTTATGACATTTGACTATAATCCCCCAAAGGGATCTTCCAAAATGTCACCGTAGAACTTAGGGGGAAAACCATCTTGATTGAAATTGAAGTTATCAACGCCCCACTTGATTACAATATCTTGTTCAAACGTAGCTACATGTATTCTATGAAGGTGGTAGCCTCTTCTCTGTTTCATACGATGATGTTCCCCCATAACGGGAAAATCATCACCATCGAAAAACTTACACATTTTGAGCCTAATCATTTTGCTAACATTGATAACATTCTCCTCCTTGTCCATACTATCTCATATGATTTTTCGGTCATGGAAATGGTTCCTAAAATATTCAAGTATCCATCCTTGTTGGGGTCATATCATGGAGCACCACCCCTCCTCAACCCTTATATTTCATGACACGTGTGTGTAGTTTTCTCCAATGAAACCGATATCGGAGACAACACTCCTCTCATCAAGGCCCCTCCCCAAATCAAAGTTCCACGAGTGAGATAATTGCTACCTCAGGAATTCCATGAAACCACCACCAAACCACTTGTCCTCGATCCCCCCCCCAACTCTAGGGGAAAATATTGGTTTGGGAGACAGTCCAACATTCCATTACCCAAATCCCCTTCTTCTACCCCCCACCTGGAGTCCAGGCATTCTAGGTAGCTACTACTCTCACCCTTCCAAACATTCTTCTCGCCATCCCTGTCTAGTATCTTCATCCACCCACTATGGTTCCTACACCATCTCTACCTCCTCATATAGAAGGAATGTCGATGCAGATCCCAGTACAATATCCTACCACACCACCCCCACCCCCAACTAGAGGCAACACCACCACCACTAGGGACAAAAGAATAAAGAACGAGCCCATAGATTCGCTCCCTCCTCGTGCTCAACCTCCTTGCATACTATGTGAAAGAGAAGGATACACCACTAACATATGTCCTACTCTTCCCAAGTTAGAAAATATTACCCATCTTCCCAAAGAAACCCCATTACTTTCCACTCCACCAAGTACAATCACTCCTACTATAGAGTCCTCAACTACACACAAGAAAGGGATGCCCACCAATTTTGCGCGTGCCATATGTTCGGAATATGGACATTACACTCATCATTTACCATCTCTACCTCAATTCCACCAAACATTAGCCGTAGTATGCCACACATCCCTACTAGAGCCCCTTAGGATCTCCCTACTACTTCTCACATCACTGACATTTGTTATTTTTCTTTGTCAGTCTCCGTGCAAATGGGGTGTTAATCTTTAAGATATTATTAGAGTTATTTGTAATTCACTAGATAACAATAGCATAAGATAGGATCACTGTGAAATACAAAATCACAAGAGACACATCATTTATCCTGGAAAACTCTCATGGGGGAGAAAACCCAACAAAACTTCCTTATTATATATAGCCAATACAATGCTAAGAGATAACTCAAACAAATATAGAAATTTCTCTCCCAAGAATGTGAATCTCTGTCTCTCTCTCTTCTCCAACTGCAACTCTGAAACTTTCTCCTCAAATGAACAAGTGAGTGTGTGTCTAAATGAGGCGCTAGTCTCCCTATTTATACAACTCTGGCATGTGTGGACAGAGGTGTCTCTTCATTGGCAGGGTTGACTTCTTCTTCTAGGTGGTTATAACCACCTTTAATATATTCTAGGTCCCCTTTAATATATTGTGGGGCCGAATTCTTATTCTTCCTATTACAATCATGTTTTTACCAATCCACAAAAGGGGATTTGGTATTTTACAATAGACGACATGATCAATCCACAATAGGGGATTGATCTAATGAATAATACAACAATAATAATTAGAATATACTTTGCAGTTACATTATTTCAACACTCCCCCTTAACAATAAGAGTATTCTACAACGACATCAAGTAGGAGAGAGGACAACATCATCAACAATATCAAGTGGGTGAGAGGAAAACATCATCAATATCATCTTGGAAAACTGACTGGTGTATCTATAAATCATCAGAATTTTTTCTCATCATCAACACAACACAAACACTGGAGGATTATCAACACAACATGGAGCTGGAGTAGCATCATCATCCTCATATTCAACATTAAATTTAAGGTAACATCATCATCATATTCAACATTAAAGATAAGGTAACATCATCATCATCTTCAACATTAAAGCATAAATAATATCATCATCATCATCTTCAGAAAGGACTCAACAGCTGAAGTGGCATCATTATCATCATCTTCAGTAAGAGGCTAAAGTGGCATCATCATAATCATCTTTAGAAAGAATATGATGTGGCATCATCATCATAAAATGCATCAACATGGATTATTATAACACTAATACATCATCACCATCGATAAAAGAACAAGGCTGATACAACATCAAAATCAACAATATTACAACATAAAGGATGGAAATACATCATCACAACATGAGGCTGGAAACACATCATCACAGCATGAGGTTGGTCGCATCATCACAACACGAGGCTGGTCACATCATAACAACACAAGGTTGATCACATCATCACACAACAATTAAGCTATATTCACAACAGAGAAATTGTGTTGGCATCAACAATTAA
The DNA here is from genome assembly GCA_009831015.1 of Picea engelmannii. NCBI lineage: Eukaryota > Viridiplantae > Streptophyta > Pinopsida > Pinales > Pinaceae > Picea > Picea engelmannii. Next base: position 258,360 of record ML813405.1, on the reverse strand, counting down.
GTTGGAATCTCAACACAACAATTAAGTTGGAAGCAATATACTAGACTTGCTTTACGTCACAACAATTAATCTGGAAGCACAGTGCTAGTCTAGCCTATCTCAACACAACAATTAAGATCGAAGCACGATATTAGGTTGGCTTTATGTCACAACAATTAAGCTGGAAGCACAATACTAGGCTGGCATAACTCAACACAACAATTAAGTTGGAAGCACAGTATTAGACTAGCTTTACGTCAAAAAAATTAAGATGGAAGCACAGTACTAGGATGGCATATCTCAACACAACAATTAAGCTGGAAGAACAATACTATACTGGCTTTATGTCAAAACAATTAAACTGGAAGCACAGTACTAGACTGGCTTTACATTACAACAATTAAGCTAGAAGCACAGTACTAGGATGGCATATCTCAACACAACAATACTCCCCCTTTTGAGGGAGGTATTTTCGTACTATACCAATATTATCTCGAAATTGTTCAAACTTTATATGAGATAGAGGCTTGTTCAACACATCGACAACCTTTTCATTCGTTCTAACATATTGGAGCTTTATGGCTCCTCTTTGCACCATGTCATGGATGTAATGATATAGGATCTTTATGTTCTTCGACTTGTCATGAAATACATGATTTTGTGTCATCTTTATGCAGCTCTGGTTGTCACATAGGATCATGCTTTCTTCTATCCCTAGGTCAAATAGACTGATCAACAACTTTCGAAGCCATATAGCTTTGTAGCTGGCAGAAAATCCAGCAATGTATTCTTCTTCCATTGTACTGAGAGAAATGTTGGATTTCTTCCTACTCTACCATGATATGATGGATGATCCCAAAGTGAAACAACATCTTGAAGTGCTCTTCTTGTTAGATTTAGTTCCATTCCAATCTTAATCAGTGTACCCACTTAGTGTGAAATCATGATCTCTATCATAGATGAGACCACAATCTAATGTACCCTTAGGGTACCTCATCACATGTTTTGCAACAACTAGGTGAACATGTTTGGGTTCTACAAGAAGATGACTCAAGGTATTCACAACAAAATAAATATATGTTATGTTGTTCATTAGGTACATCAACAATCCAATGATCTATCTATACAGTGTGGCATCAATCAATTCTAATGAAGGCTCGACCAATAGCTTCATCTTTGTTTCCATGGGTGTATTCATGTAATTTCACTCCAACATGTCAACTCTCTTTTAGGATTTCAACTACATACTTCCCTTGGTTAGGAAAATTCTCTTTGGGCTGTGCCATACCTAAAGACCTAAGAAATAATACATAACGCCAAGGTCTTTCATCTCAATTTCTCCAGCGAGCTTCTTCTTACATTCGGTGATGAGATTTTCTTCTCTAATTAAGAATAAGTCGTCCACATACATCAACAACATCACTGGCTCATCATTCATAACCTTGAAGTAGAGGTTAGAATCTTCTTTACCCTTGGTAAAGCCCAATATCGTCAGAAAACTGTCAATTTTTCCATATCAATCTCTACGAGCTTGCTTCAACACATAGAGATCCTTCTTCAACATGAGTCTTTATATATTCAATATTCAAATAAATTTTTATTATTACATTGTACCAATCTGGTACACTTTCTCAGTTGCAACTAAATATGCACAATCATGTGCTAGCTCTATGTGCTTTCTGTAAGGCACTATCTGTCTCATTGTCTGGGAGTATGTCTTCTACTTTCTCTGCAACTGTTCCTTCTGGAATCTGGGACTCTACACCTACAACTAATATGAGGCTGAGAATGACTGCTTCATTCTCATTTTGGCTGGTAAAATTTTATGGTAACTCCTCTTATTTTATCATGGCAATAGTTTCATCTGAAACTGAGAGTGGCTCAATAACTGATACTAAGGATAGCTCTTCTTCATTCATGGGGGTAATGCTATCATAGTCATGTCTCCATGACCCAACTGATGTACTGCACCAACTGCCACTCAATTTTAAATATGGGTATTTCTCCCCCTACATCTCAGACTATATATGAATCATGATTTTTCTAGTTGTCTTCATAAGTATCTCATCATAGTATTCTCCCCTTTGCTGGGAGAATCCTCTGTACATACATTAGGATTGATCTGTATAGATCAATATTGGAAGTCAATACTAACTTGTCATCTCACGGAAGAAACCATATCCTAGTATTTCTGATTGGCTTCCTTCTTTGTCACTAAAACAAGCAAATCATCTCAAAGATTTTATGTCTCCTAGGAGTCTCTGAAGTTATGATATGTCTTCTAGTCCTGGAAGTTGTCTCTTCATTTGATCCTTTTTGAGATTAGAATTACTCTCGATTTATTCTGAGTCTACAAGGACTTCATAATCTCTTATAGGGTATACTTGGTGTTGCATACCAAGTCTAAATATGGCAGACTGAGTCAGGCTTCAAACGAGGTATGCTTCTCGTTCTAATGTTCGGTCATCTTTAGAGCCTTCTTCTTCTTTCAATCAATCTTCATATGAGATACTTTGGATCTCAAGAGATAGCTTCTTCTTTATCTTATTTGGTGCATGAGTGTATATAGTCATGTACATAGTCTAATTCATGTCTCATATAATATGTTGCCTTCTACAACCTTCACTATAGATTTCTTAGGGTTATCACCTGTGACTTGAAACAAGGTCAACAAAACAACAAGCAAGAATAATTTCCTTTTGATAATGATAGATAAAGAAATGGCATGAATAATCATCATAGTAGCTCCTTTAGATCTATCATTCATGGCTTGTCTAAAGAAACGATCAAAAGTAAGAGATACACTACAAAATGAGGTCAACATTGTTATTGTGTTGTGATCGAACATTCCTCCATGGAAACCAGGAACTAAAACATGAGGTTTCTCCTAGAATAGGTGTTATTTGTATCATGCAAATGATTACATTAAGTATTTACCTCTATATGCTCACATGCTACCAAGTATAATACTTTACAAATATTGTTATCTCAACTATAGTGGTTACTTGTAAAGGGGTAGTCATCAATTTTTCATGTGTACCTTTGAATATTATCAACGTGATTAATCAAACCTGGGACCTGGAGCCTTGTCCTCAAGAATGAGTGCTTGATTTTCTTCCAAGTATCCTTCACTCAAGATGGAGAATGCTTTCTTCAACCACTCTTTTGTACTAAGACAATATGTTATCTTGACAGAAGGTTGGGTTAGAGAATAAGATCTATGATCTCAACTTTTAATCCATCTAATACCTTAACTAAGATTTTGATCAAAGGTTAGAATGATGGTCATAGCTACAACATGCAACACTGATAAAAATAACGTCATAACAAATAGATGCATATTAGAATAATCACACATGGGTTTCATTATTCCTCTAAATGTGTTGGATCTTGAGATCCTTCTAGATCTATGGAAAGATATCCCTTCTCCTGCAAATACCCTTTAAATCTTAACCATTTAAACATGTGTGAGTATATACCTCTGACGGCATTTTCAGGTAGAGGCACCATCTGGTAGAAGTGGTAATGATCACCAACTCTTAATAACTTCAAGAGTGATTGCAATTGGTACTATGGTGGCAACTACAATTGATACTGCAACTCCAATTGATACTGTAACTCGTTCTGAGACCGCAACTACAACTTATGGTTTTATGAGGAAACCCTAATTTTTCAAACTTCGAATTTTGAAATTCTGATCCAGGGTATAGATGCGCCAAGCTGAGGTGAGTAAGCTGGTGCAGTCAGATTTATGAAAATCTAATTTTTACCCCTTCAAACTTGATCAGTAGATTTCTAGACTGGTGCTTCTGGTTTTTTGGTACCTATGGTACTCTGGTACTTCTAGTAGTTTGGTTTTTTGGTACTTCGTGAAACTAGGGTTTCACTTTCCAGGAGATCTAGCCGCTGAAAATTTGCGCTGAGGATGCCAAAGTGATCCTTGAGGAAGGGCACACTTTTTTAGACGGTTTTTGGGCTGAAATAATTCATCGACAAAAATCCCTAATTTGCATGTATGCCAACAGTAACCTTTTTCACTTTCTTTTGTGAAAGATGCTCTCTTCAACTTAGATTTGATACCATGTTAAGGTTTAAGCTATTGTTAGAGTTCTTTAAAATTCACTAGATAACAATAGCATAAGATAGGATCACTAAGAAATACACAATCACAAGAGACACATAATTTATCCTCAGAAACCCTCATCGGGGAGAAAACCCCACAAAACTTCCTTATTATAGATAGCCAATACAATTCCAAGAGATAACTCAAACAAATACAGAATGTCCTCTCCCAAGAATGCATCTCTCTCTCTCTCTCTCTCTCTTCTCCAACTGCAGCTCCAAAACTTTCTCCTCAAATGAACAAGTGAGTGTGTGTCTAAATGAGGTACTAGCCTCCTTATTTATACAACTCTGGCACGTGTGGATGGAGGTGTCTTCTCACTGGAAGGGATGACTTTTTCTTTTGGGTGGTTATAACCACCTTTAAAATATTTTGGGGCCCCTTTAATATATTCTAGGGCCAACTTGTTATTATTCCTATCACAATCATGTTTTGACCAATCCGAAAAAGGGGATTTTCTCTTTTACAATAGCCGACATGATCAATCCACAATAAGGGATTGATATAATGAATAATACAACAATAATAATTAGAATACACTTTGAAGTTACATTATTTTAACATGGGGTACCATCCACAGTATCGTGACATTTGGTTCATGTCAAGTGAGCCATCACACCCTATACACAATATCCCTTCTACATCCTCATCCCTTGAGGACAATCACACTAACCCATTGATGGTTCCCCTGACCATTTCCCAGGATCCTTTGTCTTCTCGCATTTTCCACTCCGATGAAGACATATTGGAGGAACTAACTACCCCCTATTTCCCATGGAATGTGGTCCATCATCGAGAAAGTTTTCTCTCAGAAGAGGCCTTTCACCCTCCTACCCAAGCATACCTGTGCGCAATCGAAACAAAATATTTTATTCCTCTAGGGAATATTGATTGGTTCAAAAATCCTATCCCTACCCACAATGCTTTTGAAGAAGGAAACATGGCCAACATATCTCCCAGAGTCAAAATTGACATTTCCATTAAACCTTGCATCATAGAATAAATCACCATTGACACTGCATGCTCCCCTTAAGAAAGATTTCTTATAAATATTTCTTTCAGGAATACCGATATCCTTCTATAGTCAAACATCGAATCAACAGTTGGCCGGATATCAGCCCCATTCATCAAAAGAAACTCCCCCTCCACCCATCCAAAGTTGTGGCCATCAAAGCCAAAATTGACAAGTTACATGCTTTTGGGTTCATTTATCCCATTGCATACACTTCTTGGGTCTCCAACCTCATCCCCGTTAACAAAAAAAAAGGAACTATTCGCATTTGCACATACTTTCGTGATCTCAACCATGCTTTTCCCAAAGAAAAATTCCCAACCCCTTTCATTGAACAAATCATCGATGATTGTGTCAGTCATGAAGCATTTTTCTTTATGGACACATTCTCCTGCTATAATCAAATTCAAATCCATCTAGCAAATCAGTACAAAACTGCCTTTACAACCACTTGGGGTAACTTTTCTTATTGTGTCATGCCTTTTGGACTAAAAAATATGGGTGCTATGTTTCAATGGGCCATAACCTACATTTTTCATGATCTTTCTCACATCATCCTTTCTTATTTGGATGACTTCACTGCTCGGTCCAAAAAATGAACCCAACATTTAGATGACTTATGCATCATTTCTCAATGATGTCACCAGTATAATATCTGCTTGAAACCCCTCAACTAGATCTTTTGCGTCATTGGCGGTTGCCTCCTTAGGTTCATTTTCTCCCAACATGACATCATGGTGGGCCCCCTCAAGGTCCAAGCTATCACATAAATTACACCACCTAGGAATTTATGCCAGCTACATATCTTGCAAGGAACAACCAACTTTTTACATCGCTTTTTCCCAAACTACGCCACTCATGCACATGGTTTTCTCCGCCTACTACGAAATGATATCCGATTTCGATGGGATAAACATGCTCAAAAAACTTTTGATTATTTAAAATCATCCCTATATAATGCCCCTTTGATTAGTCCCCCACACAATGATCACAATTACATCCTCTACTTATCAGCCTCTACTGTATCAGTAGTAGGAGTCCTTGTCCAATTAGGGGATGATGGGTGTGAACATGTGATTTACTACATTAGTAAAATCCTTTCAAGGACACCCTTGAAGTATAATCATGATGCGAAACTTTTGTTAGTTGTCTTCCTCACAGTAAAAACATTATGACATTACATTCTACTTCAAACTACAAAGGTCATCATAGATTCCAACCCCATGAAGTACTTTCTTAGTCGACGAAAAATTAATGGAAAATTTTCCCGATGGATCGTAATCCTCCAAGAATACGATCTAGAGTTCTCTACTCCCAAAACCAAGAAATCTCTGGTCCTAGCCGAACTCATTACAACTTTTCCCTTGGATGCTAAAGCTTCCCCCATAAATGAGGATTTCCCCAATGAAAACCTCTTCTTCATCCCCTATGATCACCCCTGGTACGACAACCTCCTTGTCTATCTTCATACAAAAAAATTTGCATTGCATCTCTCTCGAGATGATTTTCAATGCATTCTCCATCATGCCCCCTGATACATCCTTATAAGAGACATTCTCTATTGATGCGGGCTTGATACAATCCTTCTAAGATGTCTTACCATTGACTAAGTTGACAAATTCTTGAATGATTTCCACAATGACACTTGCGGTGGTCACCTCTCAGGTATGTCCACCTCCCAAAAAATCATTCGAGCAGGGTACTTTTGGCCCAATTTTTTTCATGACTACATCCACGTTTTCAAGCGATGCTACAAATTCCATCTTTATGAAAGGAAATCATGAGCTCCACCAGCTCTTCTACACCCATTCATCACAACCAACCCCTTTTGTAAATGGTGCATAGACTTAATGACTTTCCATCCTCCATCTAGTAATGGACACAAGTACATTTAATAGCACGACTGACACATCAACACATTTTTTCTTTGAACATGACATTACCTGATTCGATGTCCCACAACAGTTACTTTCCAATCATGGGAAACATTTTGAGAATGAGATATTTGTAGAACTCTCCTCAAAATTAGGCTTCACCCATGAGTTTTCCTCCCCATATTATTCCCATTCCAACAGAAAAGTCATGTGTTGTCAATGAAGTCCTCAAAACCATGCTACAAGGTACCATCAACAAACATAAGACCAATTGGCATCATATGTTGTTTTTCGTGTTATGGAATTATCGTACAACAGTCAAAACTGCTACTAGTTTTACACCATTCCACCTCATCCATGGGATCTATTATCACTAATTCTTGTAAATGGGGTGTTTCTCTCCAATTTGTGCCCTTGTTGTAAAATTCTATGAAATGGGGTTTAAAATCCCATCAAATGCATTTTATTCAAATGTCATAGCCATGAGCGCCCAAGCGCAAATCTCAGAAAATATTGTTTTGAGCTTAAAACCAAGCGAGCGGGCAAAGAATGTTCTCAGCAGAGAATATCGACGGTCATTGAGTAAACGGGGCTTTGATGATTGGATGATGACGATCTTCTTGGGTGTTATATGATGTTGGTTATCTTCATGTCATTATATGAGCTTGGTGTTGTGATGCAGGAAGTACAAGTTGAAGATTAGCGCATATTTTAAAATATTTTGAATTCCAAAGTTGGTATTAAAGTAATATCTGAAAAATATTTCGAGTTGTGAACATATTTAATGATGAGAGGTTGAGCCATCACATAAGATGGACGAGGAAATGTATTTTTATTTAATGTGAAAGATGCACTACAAATATGGAGATGTTTGACTCAAATATTTATTGTAATAAATGTGAAGTGGTTGAAATCTTTTATTTCGATAGGATAGCATAGAGTTGTTAGAGGGAAAGGCTCAAAGAGAACCTCTTGTATAAACATTTGTATTGTTGCCAAGAAGAGGATCTTGAATCTAGTGTGTAGATCACCATTGTAGTAAAGAATTGAGAGCTACAAAGAAGTAGTGTATGTATGAATGTAATTTTTTATGAATGAATATAACAAAGTTGTCCCAAATGTATTTTTTCATTGAATCTATCTTAATGAGTGAATGGTGAATGATAGATTTTTTGTTTTATTCCCTCTTATTTTTTGTTCTTGTATATATGCATGCATGGGTTGAATGTATGAGTCATTGTGAAGAGTGAATAAGATTCAATTTTTTCTCTTCTACGAGCGAGTGCAAGGAGTACATAGTGTTCACAAGGAGTCCGTTGATAGAGTCTGTTTCGACTTGAAGCTCAGAAGAGATAGCGTGAACTTATATATCCAAGGAGTGCGTAACAAAGTTTTCACTCGAAAGCTCACGAGGAGTGGTGGAAATTTAGCCATAGAAGAAAGAAGAAGTTGGAGAACAGTCGCAAAGAGTGAAAAATCATCCACAAAAGAGTTAACTGAAGAAGAGAACATGTTGCAAGGCGTGCACAGGTCTATATTTTTACTAAGTTTCGAGGAGGGTGTTCTTCATTCGACTAAGTTTCAAGGAGAGTTTTCTGAAAAATAGGAGAAGGTCGAGGAAGCTAATATCAGTAGGGAGAGCGAAGGGAAATCTTCATGGAGGATAATGCTTGAGGGTTTCATCGAAATCCATGAACATGATTTGTCCCAGAGGGACGAGGGATGCAAACAAATCCATAGTGATATTTAGAGATTTCATAGAAGGCGGGAAGATTTGAAGGTAGAGCTCGTGATATTTCTGAAGTGAAAATTCACTCCCACTATCATAGCCCTTGGTAAACTAAGAAGAAGGTTCAGTGCGAAGATAGTACTCGCGAAATTGAGTGTTGTCGAGAGCATCGAAGAGCGAAGGCACAGGTAGTTCAACCCTTCGGGTAACACGAAAGGGACGTATGTGTGTTGTGCATTCAAGGTTTGTTGAAGTCCTGAAGAGTCAATCTGACTCGAGAATTTGAATATCCAAGATCGGGAGGTCGTGTAACCCAAAGTAGGGAAGGGGTTCTGCACCGAGGGTTCTACTAGAGCTGATACATAATTGATTTCTATAGAAAGAGAAGTAGGTTGATATCGATGAGAGGTATCAGATAAGTCATCACAATACCACCTAGAATATGTGTCGATCCACCCATAACAAATCAAGTTATGGAAACAAGAAAAAGGTGAGCACCTGATGTTGGAGATGTCAGCGATGCAAAAATTGAAGAAGTGGAAGTCGAAGAATTTTTAGTGGAGGATGCTCCAAAGGAGCACTTGCTGAAAGTGGTTGTCAAGTTGGGAGCCAGAGCGAAGATCGACGTCCCAATGTGTGAAGCTAATCTAGACATTGAAGAGTTTCTTAACTGGATATGAGCAATGGACAAGTATTTTGACTATGAAGATGTCGACGAAGAGAAAAAGGTGAGACATGTCGTCACTAGGTTTAAAATACATGAAACACTATGGTGGGATGAACTACAGGTCGACAAGAGGAGAAAAGGAAAAAATATCAATAGTTGGGATACAATGGTAGCCAAGATGAAGGATAAATTCATACCGAAAGATTACTAGATAAATCTATTCAGGAGGATGCAAAACCTGAGACAAAAAGGGATGAATGTGAAGGAGTACATAAAGGAGTTCTACAGATTGAACATGAGGGCTGGACAGAGAGAGAGAGATGAAGAGAAATTTGTGAGATACATCAACTACGTGAGGATGAAATCAACATGGAAAGAGTCATAACAATAGGGGATGTGTATCAAATTACGCTGAAAGAAAAAGAAAAGTTGGCCACGAAAAAGAAGAAAAGTGGGCCATGAAGAGGAGGAGAAGCAAGATGTTATGCCCGTGGAAAAATAGGGCATATGTCTTGGGATTGTCCCGAGAGAAAGAAACAAGGAGGTGAATGACACATTTGTGAGGTAGAAGGTGTAGAGGATGGGATATCTTTGATGATGAAGAAATTTCTATTCAATCCAGAGCCCTAAATTGAAAGGCCCATGGAAAGGAACAGTTTGTTGCAAAACGAAGGACAGAGTTTGCAAGGTGATAATTTACAGTGGGAGAACCAACAACTTACTATCCATAGAGATGGTAGAGAAGTTAGAGCTGGAGATAATTGTACACCAGATGCGTATAAAGTTTTATGGTTGTAGAAGGGTCACCAGGTAACAATAACTAAACAATGGCTTGTTGAATTTAAAATAGGAGGATATAGAGACAAAATTCTGTGTGATGTGATTCCCATGGATGTATGTCATATTTTGTTGGGAAGACCATGGCAGTATGATAGGAATTTCATTCATGATGGGAGGAGAAATACTTACAACTTAGAGAAGAATGGTAGGAAACACATGTTACTACCAATTGAAGAGAAGAAGATGAAGGATGAAGCTAGCATTGACATACTTTTCATGAGTGGGAAGAAAATGTTGAATGAAGTAAATAAGGAAATGGATATGTGTAGGTTGTTATTTTGAGTTGGATCCTCGTATGAAACCCTTTGTGTTGTCTGTATTGTCTCAGCCTAGCTAGGAATCCCTTTACTCGGGTGGAGTTTAGTCTCAAGGTGACCCATTGTTGAGCATTCTAAGCAGCATGGTTTAAGGCTGGAAGGATGTAGAAGGTTTGCATGCAGTTGGTGGTCTTCTATAAAAGATAAGTACCAATTGTATATTAATTTACATGATGTGTATGTATACATGTGTTATATTTATGGGTATTGCTTATGTATGCTACATGTACATGTTTATTGTTATTTTTGCATGATTGTCTTGGAAGAATGTAATTGTTTTTTAAATTCATAAATATATATACAGATCGAATTGTTGTTGGTTTTATGTAGTGGCATGGCCCATGGTTTGTGTGACATAACCCAGTAGGTTTTAACGTTCGGTATGTTACAGGTACATCACTTGGGTTATCCCTCATAAACAAATGGTTCATTCCTTGGGTTGGGTAGGTCTGGGTAGGTCAAGAGGAAGAGAACTGGTGGAAAAGTCTCGGGATAGTTTTAGGAGAATATCATTTGAGTTGAGATATTTATGAGATGTGAGTGGACTACGAGAGACCACCCTCTTTTGTGGATTTCTAGCCTAAGAACGAGGGTGAATCGCTATTGCGATTTGGGCGATTTGGAAAAGTCAGTCTGGTTGGGTGGAACGTCCATCCCAAGGTGATGATTGCAAAATTCTTGTTTAAGACAAGATTTGTATATTGTATTGATTTATTTACATGTGTTATCCCCATGCATGAACTCTGTGTGAGTGAGAATGACTTATATGCTACTCTAACGAATGGTTTAGTTGTATCTCATGTTGATTATTATAATGATTCATATGCATAAGTTTTATGGTTATTACTATAGCTAAATCTGTTATAAATTGTAGCTATAGGCTATGGGAAAATTGATAAAAACAATAATAGATGTATTTAGCAAAAGTTTCATGTTATGTGTATTCCGCACATATTTTTTCCTAGCGGAAAGCTAGGCATGTTAATAAAAAGGTATCAGAGTTGTTGAAGATAAAGTTTTTTGCATGGCATGACCAACTATGGTGGTTAGGTATGTTACACTAATCCTATTGTTCCAAATCCAACATATTCTTCCTAGATTGGTGGACCTATTCATATTGAGAAGCCATCCTTAGACACACTACTTCACCCCCCAAAGGGCATTCTTTGACAAAAAAAATATAATCCAAATACATGGGCCACCCACAACTACAATATTGTGGAGTACTTGGCATAGGCACCATGTTCCATGTCTACACTCAAGTCCACCAAAGCTTCTCAATGCACAAGGAATACTTGTCATCTTCCATAGCTGGGGTCGATCCCTCAGAGTCAATTTTGATAACCATTGATTTTGATCAAGTTCATCATAGGCTCTCCCATCAAATTTTTTTCCATATCAAAGTGATAATGATGAAGATACATATATTTTTCACTATGATTGATGAAGGAGCCTCAACATGTATTATGTCTATGTCATGTTGGAAGGCCCTCATCTCTTGAAAGATCGACATATCTACAAAATTGTTGAAAGCATTTGATGGACATATGGTCTATCCCCATTGGATGAACACTACCTTACTCATCAATTTAGGTGGTAATATTGTCTTTGTTATTGTGGAGGTTATTGACTCACCTCTTGAGTACAATAATCAATCAGTGTTATTGGGCCTATGAACATCAAATTGTGATTTGTACCCGATACTTTGGATCCAATGTACCTTTTCTCGATGATACCACATATTATAGCATGAGTGTTGGTGTTGATATGTTCAAAGACTCTTTTTTTATGGGAAAATTTTCTATTCCCCCACCACCTCCTACAACGAGCATTGCTCCTCTCAATATGATTTCTTCATTTACCAATGGATCCCATGGTTCTTTCAATCCTTGGGTTATAATTGATTCTAAGTATGTTGAATCATATGGAGCATCCATGGTGCTCACCACGGTCCACGATTGTTGATCCAAGAATTATACTATTTAACACCTCAATCCTCATATGGAGTGTGATCAAACGACTCTCTAAGTTTGCATGATTTCATAGATACTAATTTTCCTTCAAATAAGGCTATCCTGGATTCCAAAGGATAAGGTGACACATCGATCATCTTCTCCTCATTCAAAACTAACGAAGTTAGCATGATGATTTTTTATCCTCATTCAGTTTTGGGCATGAACAATGAGAAAAAAGTGGGGAAAAAGAGCACAAGAGATAAAGAAAGAAGTTTGGGAAAATTCTAGAGCATGGTGGAGAATTTTAAAATATTTTTGAGTTTTAAATTGGAGAGCCAAGTTGTAGGCCTGAAGAGTGAACTCCTTTGGGAGTTTTACTATAGCAACAAGTGTTTTGTTGTTTCTAGTAGTTTTCTTGGTAGGGAGTTCCCTTGAGTTTCCAGCAAGGATATTCTTGGTTACCTATGCGAGAGAGACCCCGATAAAAGTATGGGACACCAAATGGAGTGAGATAAATGAAGGGGTACTTTCCTTGACTTGGGAGGTCAAGAATACCAGAGATGAAGGAGATTCGAGATAGTTGTAGGAGAATACAAGTAGTTTTGATGGTAATGGAATGCGAGAGGCACTCTTCTTTTGTAGATTCCTAGCCCCAACTCTTGGGTAACTTTATTTTGAGATCCGAAACAACAAGTCTATGGTTGGGTGGAATGTCCTTCCTAAGCAATTGGTTGCACAAGTGTTTTAAAAGGTAAGTGCTTATCTATTTTCTGAGTCATTTCACGAGTTTAATTATTGTGCTTAAATATGTGTATGGGAATGGTTTTTTTGGTGCCATAAACGAGTTTATTAGATACATCCATGCTCATTTATACTTTTGTAGATGCATCTTTTATGGGTATCATAATCTAATTAAATATGTGTATAAATGTTATTTATTAAGATACAATAAATCTTTTTTATTTTTTGTGTAATAATGTTCCTTAGACTAAGTTGTGGACGTTACACTATGACATTGGTACTTTTGGAAGATCAATTTTTACATCCCTTATCAATTATGCAACACAAATACAAACCCTTGTTTCTCGTATATATTTATTTGGCTAAAAATATATATAATTTTGCTAAATGTTTAGTGGGGTTTACAAGTTTATTGGGACCCTAAGCCCCTACTTCCCATGGATAACTACTCTAACCACTTATTCGACTATAAAAATGAGCTAAGGTGTAGAGAAGAGAGGATTGTGTAGTTTAGAGACCACTTCTCTTTCTGAGACCTATTGAAGAAGTTGGAGGTTGATTTTATCTTTATTAGCCTTGGTGGATGAACCTAGATGTCCATTCATGTAACATTTATTAACTTTGTTATCAAAGAAATAGACAACTTTCTTTCCCTTTTAGCTTTATGTTTTAGTTTAAAATCATTACATTTGAGAATTTAATTATCTATAAAATTAATGGACTTAATTTTAGTTAGCATATTTGAAAAATTGTGAATTTTTAACTACCCATCTTGTAGTCATCTTCGTCTTTGTCCATGTGGTTGTCGAAGCTTAACCCTTGAGAAAATGTTTCAAGCAAGGGATCTACATCAAATGATTGGATTTAGGTTTGTCTCCTTATTTCTTATCAACAGTTAGTTAGTTAGTTAGTTACAATTAGTTTGACTCTCATTTTGGGATTGGGTTACGTATTTAAGTCATTAGCTTATGGTTGCCCTCACTACTTATTAACAACTAGATTATGATAGGTTTTGTCCCAAAAAACAAAAAAAAAAAACATTTTCCATAAAACTTTCTTACATACTCTCATAAAATTTTAATAGTTAAATAATCATGATAACATTTTATCAAACAATTATTCTTATTTGTAATGTTTTATGTTAAAATCCCACACATGTGCCACTTAGTTCTCAAAAAATACCCAATACACCCAATATATAGATATTTGGTCAAAATCTACAAAGCTTTTATATATATATATATATATATAACTTGCCTTAATCTCCCTCGGTCTCTTATTCCACAAACAAGAAGTCTCATACACCAATTTAATGTTGAACTTTAACCTAAAAGATAAATTATTTTTATTATATAAATATATTAAAAAAGTGTTTATATCTGACCCTATTACCTTCTTACCCGAGTGGATTTTTTAAATAGTTAAATAAATTATGTGTTAAATTAATCGTATTTTGGGTTTTTCCAATAATTATATTAGTGTCTATATGTAATTAGAAGAGGATTATGAGCTACTTTATAAATATAATAACCTTCAAAAGAACTTATAAATACTTTCACCTCATATATAATAATAATAATATAATTTTAAGGTCATTGGTAAGTTATACATAACTTGCTTGGTGTATGAGACACCTTATTTGTGGGACAAGAGGTGTATGAGATACCTTGTTTGTGGGACAAGGGACCCTCCTTCAATGATTTGACTACTAAAGTTTATGGGGTATCCCTCCCTCTAAATTTGAAACATATGTTCTTAATGGTTAGAACCAATAACTACGAAATGGGCAAATCCACCTCGCTCCATGAATGAGATGCTTGGGGCCTTGGGAAAAGTGGAAGACTATTTATCCATGGTGAAAAAATCATCTTCTGAATTAATTTTCAATGCAATGCGTCGAGTAATAGATGCATTGGCAACCCCAAGGTTTAGAAGGAACCGGTACCCAGAAGTGAGGCTCCAGGTCCTCAATTGCCTCAGCAAAATCACGAAAATAACGATACCCGATAACCCATACGACAACGATCGGATGAAAGATGTATTAGATTTCATTGTCAAAATTTTTAAAGATGTGGGGAACATGAACAATCCTTCCTTTGCAATTAGGGTTTTTGTTCTCAAAACAGTCCCTGCAATTTAATGTTTAACCTTAATATAAAAAATAAATTATTATTATTATACTAGCATATTAGCTAACTCGCGGTTGAGAACGAATACCCGTGCCTCCAATATAAAACGTAGTAATCAGTAATCCGTCTGTGATAATATGTGTGTGGTAATATGAAACGTTTGCAAGAAAGTTATGAATAATAAATCTGACCCATTGATTTTGGAGGATGGCTAAGAATATGCCAGCATCTTCAATGCATAGCCATCAGATTAGGGTTTAAGGTTAAATAAGGTTAAAAGATCATTAATTGTGCCCATTATTAATAAGTATAATAAATATATTAAAAAACGATTAATATCTGGCCTATTAGCTTCTTACCCAAATCGATTTATTAAGCCTTTAAATATCTACTCTCGTCCATTCATCGATATTCTAGTGAAGTGGTAGTAGCTTCTTTTTCTACTATAGTGGCTTCGTTGTTGTTTATCCATTATGTGCGTCGATATTGTAGTGAAATGGTTTTGCGAACGAAATGGGCAATCTGAATGAAGCAAAGTTCGAGCGTAGTCTTTTTGACGCCGGACAGCAACTGGCAAATCCACCTCGCTCCATCCATGGGATGCTTCGGGCCATGGGGAAAGTGGAAGACTATTTATCCATGGTGAATAAATCCCCTTCTGAATAATGCAATGGGTCCTAATGGATGCATTGGTAACCCCAAGGTTTACAAGGAACCGATACCCAGAAGTGAGGCTCCAGGTCCTCAATTGCCTCAGCAAAATCACGAAAATAACGGTACCCGATAACCCATACAACAACGATCGGATGAAAGATGTATTAGATTTCATAGTCAAAATTTTTAAAGATCTGGGGAAGATGAACAGTCCTTCCTTTGCAATTAGGGTTTCTGTTCTCAAAACTGTAGCAGAGGTCAGGTCGTGCTTAATAATGGTGAACCTTGGAATGAAAGACCTCATCATT
The DNA here is from genome assembly GCA_009831015.1 of Picea engelmannii. NCBI lineage: Eukaryota > Viridiplantae > Streptophyta > Pinopsida > Pinales > Pinaceae > Picea > Picea engelmannii. Next base: position 242,032 of record ML813405.1, on the reverse strand, counting down.
GAGATGTTCGAATATTTGTTTTCAGCTGTCTCCGAGAATCCGACAATCCTTATTCTGAAGCGTTAGTACAGATTCCACAACAATAATTTGATCTGGGGAAGATGAACAACCCTTCCTTTGCAATTAGGGAAGATGAAGATGTACACGCTTCCATGCAAACAATTATGACCGCGATTTTGAACGAAAGTGACGACATCTCGCAGGAGCTATGGTCTGTTTTACGTAGGAACTTGACAACAGAAATGGAGTCGTCTTCAGAGGCTGCATATAAGTTAGCCAGGGATGTCGTTGCATCTTGTGCTACAAGCTTACATATTTGATGGAGCATGTACGTAGATGTACTAAATTTTGTTATCTCGACTAATTGTTTAGATTACTTTTTTTATTTAAATTGTTTGATTTGCTGCATATTATAGATTTAGGTACTATGCCGACAGTATTCAGAGTTCTCATTCTGAATGGATTTGTTTGGAAGCCTTAGTACATATTCCACAACAATAATTTGAAATTCTTTTGTTGACTATGCCTGATATAATATGGTCCGCACCATTTTCCATTAGTGTTAGAAGGATGCTTGAGATGGTCATCATATCTCTGTATGTTATACCAATTGAAAAAGATGTGCCTATTTGGTTTTTATGTATAGTTTTTTAATAAGTTTGCATGTTTTAATGTTGTTTTACATTTTGAAGAAGAGAATATTTTTAAATATTTGTTTTTATAATGTTTAGTTTTTTGTTAAGATGCTGCTGACCATCATGATATTGATTAAATAGACAACTTTTTTTAACTTCGAATTACAAACTGTCATGTTTATTTTTATTGGACTGAAAATGAGTAATTTATTTACCAGTAAATCATTAAAATTTAATAACCTTTTCAATTGAAATTTATTCGCCAAATGTGAGAGAACCTTGAAGTATTTTTTTGATATTTCTACTTGATTTGTTGACTACTAAGCACTATCTAAGTATATCAACTTTCTCTACATACTTCTAGAGTGAGTTTTATCTTCCTATATATAATCACCATCATCTTAAATCAAGGTTGAATGGTTTTGGAAAAATAAATTACATATAACTCTTATTCTGTTTTTATAGCTTAGTTTCCCTATTGAACTTATTTATTATGAGAATACAGTTAATGTAAAAAGTTAAGATATGATATATCAAGAGTAGATCTCTAAGTGGTTAGCTTAAAGATTTTTCCTATCAACAATGAAAGAACAACCTACTTATTATGAAAGTAAATTTTATCTTAAAAGGTTTAGATATATCAATGGTGAATCTTTAAGTGGTTAATTTAAAGCTCTTGCCTATCAATAATGAAGAGGAGTTATTCCCTTTTTAAAATAAAAGTAGAATCTTTATTTTCTTTAAATGAAGTACTCTTAATCTAAAAGGATGGCAGTGTCTACTTCTAAGGTAATAGGCATGTTAGGTGTTTGTTTTAGGATTTTCTAGATTTTCAAAATATATATATCACCAAAAGAATCACTAATAGTTTTAAATTTGTTTTCTTTGAACATTCACATTTTTTTATTATTTGAAAAAAATGAGATAAATTATCCTGCAAGTGCCCTCATTGCACTCAAAGTTTTAGTAAACAGTAGCAACTCCCAAAGTATCAATGAAATTTTTTATGTGTATTGTCTCAAAGACATCTAAGGAAACTCTAGAAATAATTTTCCGAGGTATCCATATTGCGGTATCCATATTGCAATGTGCATTCCATTTTCAAGTCTTCTTTAGCTAGGATATGTGGTGTTAGCACTCTGTAATTTTTCCCAAGGCTGAAAGGCAATCACAGAGGCAACATCAAAACCACTTCGAGTCTTGGATCTAGCCCTCCAAGACTCAGAGAGGGATCTCTCTATATGATTTAGCTTTATTTGAAGAGGTATTAGGTTAGATATGAAGAACAATGGGCTTTGTTTTTAAAGGGTTTTTGAAATTGGCTGAGACAAACTACACATCCATTGGGCTATGGGGTCTGTATTTGATAAACAGAAACGCTGAAGAAATCCTTCACAAGGCGAGATAACACTCACTGGATCTTTAATAATTTAAATGATGATCAGAAGAAGAGATGAGGAAATAACTCCAACCAAGAAGAACTTAAGAATCTCTTAGTTGAAGATATTTAGAAGATGAACATTCAAATCTTTAGAATCGGCCTGAGACATACGCTACTCTTAAAGATTAGTTTCAGAAAACGAGATGATTACAGAGCAAGAAACCATTTAACTGAGAAAATCACATCACCAGTGAACATGCGCAGGAATCGTGTAAAGTGCCTCTTTCATTAATGGCAGATCTATTAAAAATTACAGCTTGATAGCCACAGGGCGTGAAGATCCAATCCCTTTACATTAAAATCATCTCTATAAATAATATAGATCGTCCCCATCAAATTTGGAAGTCGGTTTAACCGCCTCGGCCAAAAATAGCCACCACTCCCACAAAATTCGGAGTCTTCTGCCATGAAAAATGGACCGTTTTTCTGCGAAACAAGGGTCCGATAAGACATGATTATCTCTTCAATGATGACACCTGGAAGAAAACGGAAAGAGTTTATTGTATATGGACAAGTTTTGGACAAAAACCTCTTTCGGTTTCGCAAAATTCGTCCCCAGCTGGCCGTGACAGCTCCTGCAAAATCGGGACTGAAACGAAAAATTTAAAATATGGAAAAATAGCCCTCGAAGATGTCTTCGAATCTCTCTATGGGTAACTCCGTTGCAAAAACTGAAAGAGGGTTTTGTTTATCAGTCTATGCTGAGAAAAAACCTCTCTCATATTTTGAAAATTCGCCTCTGTTTGCTCAAAATATGCCTCGGACGAAGACATGGTAACAAAGACAAATATTGGCAAAAATTGGGGAAAGTGATTTTTTGGCGGGAAAATGGTATTCTGGACCCCCCCCCCCCNATGCCCAGGGAGGTCTGGAATTGAAACTGGATCGTTGATTTGGTTGGCTCACTAGGGACCGTTTAGATTTGCAAGGTTTTTAATTTAAATTCCGGACCCCCCCCCTCGTTAAATGTCGAACTCACAGGGGGGTCTGGAATGGAATATGGTGCGTGAATTTTATTAGTCGTGGGTGTGAATGGCTGTAATCTATGGAATGTGTATGGGGATTAAGCTGGGCGGGAGTGTGGAGGTAGGTGGGGTAGGATTAATGGCATAGGGGGATGTGAGGTAAGTGGGTATAGTGGGTTAGGTGGGGGATGAGTGGAGTGCCTTAGCATATTTTAATATTTTATTTATTTTTTGGGTTTTTAATTCATGTTATATGTTATTTGTTTTTACGTTTCATATGTTTTGTTCTTTTTTGTTATTTTATTAATATTTGTTTTTATATGGTTTATTATAATATGTTTATTTTTTAT
>ML813405.1:221033-233891 GCA_009831015.1 Picea engelmannii | reverse complement strand
CCCCCCCCCCCCCTCGTTAAATGTCGAATGCCCGGGGGGGTCCGGAATTGAACCTGGATCATTGATTTGGTTGGCTCACTCGGGACCGTTTAGATTTGCAAGGTTTTTAATTTAAATTCCGGACCCCCCCCCCTTCGTTAAATGTCGAACTCACGGGGGGGGGTCCAGAATGGAATATGGTGCGTGGATTTTATTAGTCGTGGGTGTGAATGGCTGTAATGTATGGAATGTGTATGGGGATTAAGGTGGGAAGGAGTGTAAGGGTTAGTGGGGAGTGACATAAGGAAATGGGTAGTGGAGGTAGGTGGGGTAGGATTAATGGCATAGGGGGATGTGAGGTACGTGGGTATAGTGGGTTAGGTGGGAGATGAGTGGAGTGCCGTAGGATATTTTAATATTTTATTTATTTTTTGGGTTTTTAATTCATGTTATATGTTATTTGTTTTTACGTTTCATATGTTTTGTTCTTTTTTGTTATTTTATTAATATTTGTTTTTATATGGTTTATTATAATATGTTTATTTTTTATATACATTTTGTTTATTTTTTAATTTTTTAATTTGTTTTGTATTGTTTTAAAGCTTTTTCATATGTTTTAATATTTTTAATTTTTATTATATTTTGGTTTGTTTTATTAATGTTTTATTTTAATCCATAACTAACTTAGTTGCTAACCTAGTTACTAACCTAGTTAATAACTAATTAATTAATTAATTAATTAATTAATAATTAATTAATGATTAATTAATTATTAATTAATTAATGATTAATTAATTATTAAATAGTCATTTATTAATCAATTTTAACCTAGATTAACCTTATTGCTATTTTTTGTTCATCCTAAGTCCATTTATGCAGGGATGGAAGGCGGGAAAAGTAGTCGATGGGGCAACAGGACAAGGGAGTGTGGGCGCAGTGTGGATGAAGGATGCAACAGGGTGATGGAGGATTGAGCGACAAGGATGGATGGAGAAAACAGAATCACCTGAGCCAGGATTTCGTCATCACGAGAGAAACGCCATATCAACAGTCGAAAAATCGACTCGCCTATAATTATAGGACCCTAATATGTGGCACGCATGTTTGTAAGTGAGGTAATCCGTTTTCATGATATAACTAAGAAGATCTTTTCAGATAGGGACTCGAGATTCACTTCTAGATTTTTGACAAGTTTGCAGTCAGTGTTGAGGACTCAGTTGAACTTAATCACATCTTATCATCCTGAAACAGATGGGAAAACTTAGAGAGTAAATAAAGTCGTGGAAGACATGCTTAGGATGTATGTCATGGATAATCAAATCCATTGGGAGAATTACCTGCCTCTTGTGGAGTTCGCCTACAATAACAGTTTTCATAGCTCCATCAGAATTCCACCCCATGAAGCTCTATATGGAAGGCCATGCAGAACACCATTGAGATGGGAAATATTAGAAGACCGAGTAATAGTTGGACCAAAGTTGATTCAGGAGATGGAGGAATAGGTGATTCAGATTAGGTAGAGACTAGAGGAAGCATAGGATAGACCGAAAAGTTACGTGGATGCACACAGGACTAACCAAAGTTATAAAGTGGGAGATCAGGTTTTCATTTGTATTAGGCCTAATAAGAGTACCATTCAGTTCGGGAAGGGGACAAAGTTGTCACCTCGATTTATAGGAACATTCAAAATCCAAGAGAAAATTGGACCCGTTTCCTATCATCTCGTATTGCCACCCCACTTGCATAAAACTCATAATGTTTTTCATGTATCTATTCTACATCATTATGTTGTTGATGAAGTTCGACATCTCAGGAACGGGTATACCAAGTTAAAGTCGAGTGGGACAAGTATAGTCCAGGATTTGCTACTTGGGAGGATGTTGAGACATTGCGACGAGATTATCCCTCACTTTTTTTACCATGTCGAGAATATGTTTCTCGAAAGTTGGGTGTATGTAACACCACTAATCACCTTTATGTTCTATTCACAGTAAAACTATTAATGATACACTTGAACTTTTAAGACGTACGAACCTTTATAAATGTTCAAATGTCACTTGAATGATGATGGATATGGTGCGACCTACTATGTGAATGTAAATTCTATGAATGTTTAAATGTTATTTGAATGATGATAGATATGATGCGACCTACGATGTGAATGGAAATTCTATAAATGTTTAAATGTCACTTAAATGATGATATATATGATGCAATCTATTATGTGAATGTGAAATATATGAATGTTTAATGTTATGTGAATGATGGTGGATATGATGCAATATATTATGTAAATGGAAATCTTATGAATGGTAATGTTAATTGAATTATGGGGATATTATGAGATCTATTTATAACATGAAAATTTTGACATTAAATCTGTTGGTACATGGATACTAAATTGAGATTATGGTCATGCATTTTCATTATGATAGTGCATAGATATGTGTGAGTTTGTGTTATAGACTAATCTGCGGGTCAATGGGCTATGAAATAGCGAAGGGATAATGGTAATAAAAGTGTATGTCATGACCACCGACCGAGAAACAATATGGTATGAATATTTGTATGTGAAATTATATTTGTTTGAATGCATAGCTATGATATATGTACCAATGTAGGATTTCAAGTGGTGAGACTGCCTAAAACTGAATAAACGATGAAAAAATTCCCAGCAACATGGTGCCATTGTATATTCCATTGTAGGGTGTGGACCCTAGTCCTTTTAAGAGGGGTGGAGGCATTTACCACCGTGTATTCTCTGAAACCTAGAGTCATGGGAGGACGGTCTTAGCTCACGCTCCTCTTGATGCTCCAACATAGTCCAGCAGAGGAAGGATAGGAATAGAAGATGGAAATAAGTTAGGGAGGAAGGATGAATAGAAATAGTTGAGAGTGTAAGGAGATTTTCCTTATGGTGGAAATTATTTTTTTTCCCTTATGAAAAGAAAATGTGTATAAATGTATGTTCATAATTACTTAACTAAACTACAATGTTCCAAATAAACATTGTTGAGCTAGATTATTGTAATTAAAAAATTTCGCAAACATTTGACTCGTTTATTATCTTTTATAAAATAAATAGTCTTGTTGATTGGATTGGATGCATACATAAATTACTATAGAGGTGATAGTTATTGTTATTAGTACATGCACGAGACTTGTATGTACTAGGTACACATGCATTTCTTGTACATGTACACTAGTATGTATGAGTTTTATTGTCTTACTTACTAATAATGTTGGTTATGAGATATGAATGTGTGAACGATGTGTCTTTTCTCTTGTATCATAAAATACTTTAACTTCGGGATGAAGCTTCCCGAAGGGTGGGTGTATGTAACAACCCTAAGTAATTAATCAATTGTCATGATTTAAATAATTGTTTAATGTATATTAGTTTAATTAATTAATAAATTAATAATCATGATTAAATATTTGTTTAAGGAATATTGGTTTAATAAATTAATAATTTTCATTTTTAGACTTAGTGTATCGGTATATGACCCATTAACAAAAAGGGAATAAGGTGGTTGACATTTAATGGAAGGATAAGGTGGGTGAGACTTAATGAAGGGGGAAGGAAGTGAATAACGAAGGGGGGAAAGTAGGATAAGAGGGGGGGGGGGGGACACTCCGGAGGAGCACTTTTGTTTTGGGGAGCATTATTTTCATATTGGAGGCCTGTATTGTTGGTTTTGGGGAGGAGCTTGCTGGATGATTGTTTTACTAGTTTTGCTTGAGGAGCTCATTGGAGGACTATCATAGGGGGCACCTTGTTGCAGGAGACCGTAAGGAATCCTGGAGCTAGGGATTTGGATAGGCTATTCCTAGATGGCTAGGATGTTAATCGGTTTTGGGCAGAGCTTTAGAGAAAGTTGGAGAATAGCATCACTTTGAGGTATTTTCATTATTATGTTGTGTTATATAGTTTATTATCATGCTGCTCATAAATTGTAATTCTGTTGAATGGTTATATGTTGAATAATGAATGGTTATATGATGAATAATGAAGGGAAAATAATTTAGGATCATGTTTCTATGTGTTTAAATTTATGTTCTTAAGGCTTTGGTGGAGAGACCTTACACATGGTATCAGAGATCTAGTTTAAAATATGGAGCCAAGGGCCTACCTACCCACCCATCCTCTTGACTCTTTACATAAAGTTATGTTTTGTGTCATGCAAACAACCGTGAAAACCTGCCTGAAACCCTCTAAAACATTAAAACTGTTGGTTTGTACAAGCAAAATCCTTGAAAATGGTTATATAAACATAAATAAATAGATGTATAAATAATCTATTTATAGAAAACTTATAAATCTGGGCTCAGCTCCACCTAACCTACAATCCAAGCACACATTTTTTTTCTTTTTTACACAGATATAAATATAAATAAAAATATACATACTGAAGATTTTTAGCACAAATATAGACATAAATATAAAATAATATATCTATTATTATGCACGAAAGAAAGATAACAAATCTCCCTCATAAATAATGGTTTCAGTCATTAGATTTCAAACAAGGTTGAAACAAAAGTTAATTATAATCATTGAGAGTATCTCATTTTATCCGAGCAAAACAAAAAAAAATACAAAGCACCTACGTACCTAATACAATTATATATATATATATATATATATATATATACAAAAAGAGAATCAAAGGCCCAAAAGTAAAGAAACAACCACTAGGTAATACAAGCCCTTATCTTAGAAATAATAAAAGAAAAAAAAAAGAAGGAATTTATCCTTTATTTCCGCATTTCACTCTACCTTACACTTATGTACTTCTAAGTCACAATACAAGAGAAGACTGAGACATTTTCCCAACAAAAGGTCAAATGACTCTATGAGAGAATAGATAAGCATGACTTCCAAACACACAAGGAAAAGAGCTATTGTTTTAAATACAAAAAAAAAAAAATCTAAAACAAATAATCATTTCAGAACATTTTGATATGGAAATCTATTAAAATAGTGAGGAATATCTTAAATACCAAGAAACAACAAGGCACATGATGGAAGTCATCCTATTGGAGCTTGCCCGATAAGTTGGATTGGTAGAAGCCTTCCCTAAACAACCTGTTAGTTTTTTAGTAAGGGGCTTCAGGCCAATAAGTAATTGAAAGAGTTGTTCACCTTATTCTCGTCAATCAATCAATCCTATCACCTACCTGTTCTAACCCCATTTTCGTCACTTTCACATTTATTTTTCTAATTTTGGGGTAATTGCACTGGACAGACACTGACGTAACCATACTGAGTGGCATGGTGACCTTGTCTCTATGACCCTTTGATGCAATGATGCAACCTAAACTCTGTGCACTACAATTTGAAATATCTGCCAGCTTGAATGACAGGACCACCACGTGTGGAACAGGGGCAACCAACTGAAACATTTACGATCACTTGAGCCACCAAAAGAGCCAATCCTTAACTTGTTCCCAATGGCAGAGCAAGAATTCTGGGATATAAGCACATCCCATCATCCATTGGTGTGACATCACCAGCCTGGATATGATTGTCCTCTGTAGGAAAGGCCATTGCAGCCGCCACTAGACCAAAGAACCCCACCACTGTGCATATTACCTTGTCCGACTTCTTCATCGTGGATTCTAAGTTGTCCAAGCTTGTTGGGTATTGGATAAATATGGTACAAAACCGAAGAAACTATGTTGATTTATTCTTTAGTAAGAACGCAAACTACTGAAACTGTTATTCAAATTGAATATGGATGGGAGGACATGTGTGCCAGCCTAAGAGGCATCCTTGCACAACATACAAACCAACACAAGCCCCACGCTAACGCCTAGCCCGTGAGGCCTTGCCTTGCCTTGTGGGTTGGCGACCCAGGTTGATCCAAAGTGTAGCGTACAAGCACCAAAGCCCAGTGGCCAAGACCAAGCACCCAACCAAGAAGGAGGAGCTCACGAAGGGGCATTACAATGCTCAATGCACCCCATCTCCAAGTCATTTTATGACTAATCTTTGAGTTGACACACATTTGCAACACATAATACAAACAAAGCACCAAGTCAAGCCACCGAGGAGGAGCAATACCATACAACACACAGCCCAGCGCAAGATCCAATCCAAGGAAAAAAATAGAACACCCAACCCAACTGTGACATCCCCAAAAATAAAGTATTTTTGAAATTTAAAATTTGTTGGAAAATTGTTTCGTTTTTAGTAAATTCGAATTTGGAATTTTTTTCCCATTTATGGCAATTCCGAATTTCAAATTTGATAATTGTAATTAATTATTATGAATGTTAGGTAGAGATATGATTTGACCCAACTAACTATTTGACTATGACACTTGTATGAAAACATAATATTTTATATTGATTGCAGGAGTACAAATGGGACAACCATGTTAAAATCAACTCATCATGACTCCATGAGTGGGGAAGATGTTGGAACTACCTCTGGGCTGATTATTACAAGTGGAAAATTAGATATTTGGCCATTGGCAGCCCCTGAAAATAAAAAATTTAGTAAGCTGCGAAAATTCCCAAGGGAGGGTAAGAAAGACCTAGGAAAAAGATTTTTTTTGTTAAATAGCATATGTGAGGAGGAAGGATGCTACCTAGTATGATGGGAGGAGGAAATACTAAATACTTGTTGTTGTGAACATTGATTATGAGTGTGAGGCAAGGGAGAAGACTACTCATAGAGGAAGACATTTTTGAAGAGGCGATTTCAAGTTTTCCCTCATGGATTCATGGTCAGGCTAGGGGGTGAATTGGGTAACCATTGGCTTCCCTATTCTATGGTTGGGAGGAACATGGTTGTTCCCTCTGTTTTCCCACGTACTACTTCATATATGTCTCTTTACTCTCCTCTTTTGATGATTGTATTATTGAAATGATTGTATATGGTTTCTATCGTAGACGTTTAGCTTTCTAGCATATGTATTAGATAGAATTACAGAGTTGTTGTATATTAATTAAAGTAGAAATAATTTAAATCGATTAAAAGGCTGTAGTTATTCGAGCCTGGTATATTATTTATTGTAAGGATGAAACTAGTATTCTTCGAGATATCTCTATGTCTGTTTTCTATAAGTTATGTGTGGTAGGAACATAGTCGATATCTTAAATTATGAAATTATAAAGTGATGAGTTATAGATCTACTGGAAATAAAATCTAGATCAGAACATTAGATGGCGTTACAATACTACTGTGTGTTAATCGTGTCAAGACAATTCTAATTCTAGTTAATGAAATAAAATTAAGCATGTACATCTTGAAAACTACAATTTCTGGAATGATGTACTGATCATACGATAATCATATGGTCAACATCATTAAGTACCCAATATACATCATGAGATTTCAATCTATGTAAACATTTAGAGAAATATGGAGCGAATGAAAATTATTATAATCATGCATGTCTGTACTGAAATATATAACCACATCTATCTCAAACCTCGAATATAAATATTGTATATTACAGAAATGTTTCCATGAGATATAACTGCGAATAGTTAATACACAGGGGATACGTATCAACTATCATAGAACAATACTATGAAACCTCACTGTATAAATTATAGAAGAGGGTTGTAACTATTCCCCTCGTAATACCCACAAAACGAAAGGAATGTACAGAGCTGACAGAATTCCTAGGATGAGTCCTTCGACTCTCTAGAGTATAAACCTTGGATGGTGAAACTCATTTCAATACTCGGTTTCTTCCCTTCTAACAAGTATTTAAAATTACAAGTAAATTTGTTGCCCCGGAAGGCCTGATAGTATCAGAACCTTGCAACAAAATTTTACACAGTAGCGAACAGAACCTAGAGTCTAAAATGAAGTCTGGTTTTCAGAACTCGAGTACCTTTTCGGGTCCAGTGACCAACGAATCCATCAAACGCAAAGCATCTGAATCTTAAAAAGGGAATGGATCACATGAGTCAGGAATGAAACTTAGAGGAAACACAATTTAAATAGAAATGGATTATATCCGAAACAGAAGTAGTGGAATTTAATCATAAGGAAATAAATCACTCACAGAGAAGATTAATGAAATTAAAATACATAATTGTTACTTAGCTTGTGATCGGTGTGGAATCTTTTCCATCAACGCCACTGAGTGAATCCATCCTTGGTCGAAAGGGGGAAATGGAACCAAAGAATGTTGATGGGTACCCTCACACGAAACAAGGGCCCACCATTAATGATTATAACCGAGAAAATTCTTCATCGAATAATGATAGGGAATAAAAACATGACTGTAAACGAGTAGAATAGTAACTACATACAGTATGAATACATAAACCATTGGGATAGCTACCACAAATCGATTAATTATTTTATTTACTCTTTTCATTGAAGTAATATGAATAGACATTCATAAATAAACATTTCTAGAGCCGAATGCTTAAAATAAAAATCCCTAAACTGAAAATAGCTTCACAGGTGAAATGATCACATAAGTTCGAAGATCTTCATTATTCCCGACTCCTTGTGAATCCAGAGAATATAGATTTCACAACCACATCAAGAACATAGACGAACAATTTATATACATAGGGTATGACGATGGATATACGAATCATAGTAGAAACAAGAAATAATTTACTCAGTGATAAATATGTCGAATACACCCAACATAAGATGTAGCCCTTTGGTCATTACAAAATATCTACATTGGGATCCTTATTTACTCTTAGGTACCCCTATCACTTATATGCATAGACTCATGAAAAGAAGGGAAATAAAAATTTGAATCCTTAACACCTGAAAAGGAATCATAACCAGGAATGTAGTCTCTTAATCGAGTTATATCGAGTTCAGACCTACATTACATAACTGGAGTTATGTAGAACTTACCTTTGAACTAGAACACCGACTCGTAGACTAGAGACTCTCCTTTCCCCTTCGAAATCCATTACATTCTGAGCCTTCTATGATGGTTTGTATAGGAAAGGATACCTATCACAGAATAATGGGAGATAAGTAAAGAAATCCAACACATAATAGGAAATATCTGGTGACCCAGCAAACCCATAAACGAAAAACCAGAGGAGATCAATACCAACAGAGTCTTCAATATTTAAGAGTCCCGGATTTGAGGGAAAAAGAAAAATAACATAGAGTCTTTGGCTTACCATGCATGGGGAACACCAAGGAATAAACACCTCCATATCCTCTGCCCAGGTGACTTCTGCCCAAGACCACCAACCTCTTACAGAGTTAAGAGCTACCACAGGGTTGTACTAAGGCATTTTCTTTCGTTTTGCAAATACCTTGACACGGGAATGAGACAACATTAATCACCTACTCAACCTTTGTGGAAGTATAGTAATGGTGATAGTATGCAACAATACACTACCATGTGAACGAGGTTAGGTGGCAGGATTTCGTTGACACAATCTTCGAGTTATAAACCTCATAAGGCACCTAGGCATGTATCCATTACTCAGGATAGACAAGGGGCTTTAAATCAGGACCTGAGAAGTACATCAGTCGACTTTACACCAATTTTGTGTGAGGGGGATGACTCTGCTAGGGGAATTTCTAAGACAACCGATAAATCTAGTTTCTCGTAAGTTGGAATGAGACTACTTGGTTCATTAACCTTAACCTTAATGAGACTACTAGCATGCTTGAACCCTTCAATGATGACAATCGTCAACCCACCACAAGTCTAGAATCATGGTTAGGTAAGGGCAATCATGATCTATTTTACATAGAGTGTATCATTCGAACAATTATAACAAAGTTTTAAAGTCCCTCATTAATCTAAGACTAGTTATATTTAATACGAGAAGTTCCTTTCGGATCCCAATATATCTTTTATAGGTTCTCATATGTATAAACAACGATAATGTTATGTTGGAGAGATTGGAATACCCTAATGTTTAACACTTTATAAAGCTACCTCTCGGGACGGGCCTTTACCCCTTTTGCTAACTTTTGTTAGTAAACTAAGGAACTATATTTTTAAACGAGTTTAGCCTTGTAACCTTTATATATATGGTTTTTAGATAACCAGAGACTTTTAAAGATAAAAATCTCTTACAAAGGAAGGTAGTTGTATCAACAGTAGTAGTGATCATAGCCCCTTATGGGAGTGATAGTATCGACACCTAATCACATACGATAACCTTGATACCTTCGAAACAAGTTGATCGAACAAAAGGAAATTTTAATGTCACTAAGAATTTTTTTATTTTTTATTTTGGAATTTTGAGGTTCATTACATATGGTATCAGAGAAACAAGTTATAGCACTTGGACCTTGAATAGGGCCATCTGATTTGCTTACATATAATTTTGTTGTTATAAATCTAATAAAAACCTTTATTGTTACAAACAAAAAACCTTTTCTGTTTTGTGTTAATCATGGTAGTAGTAAATGACAACAGAAAAATCTGGAGCAAAGACCTCCTGAAAATCAGAGACAGAATAGTGATGGAAGTTCACCTACTAATGTTTTGGAAACAATGAGGAATCTCATCGTCGAATTGCAGGTTTTCAAAGCCGACAATGAAAAATGAAAGAAATCTCATCGGGAACAACAGGAAATAAATGAAGTCTTACTGTGCAGTATAGTGACCAAGAAAATCCCAAAGGATGATAATAACGATGAAGAAGTGAGCAAGAGAGATTCCAAGAATTATGGGCCTGAAACATAAAACAGACATAGTTCTTCTGAAAGTAGACCTTCAGTTGAGGATAAAACTAAAACATATTGAAAGAGGAAACAAGTAGACCACCTTAAAGGAGAATTCAAGAAAATTAAACCAGCAACCTTTGATGGAGAATCTATATTAGGAGAAGAAGTTGAGGCATGTTTATTGGAAATAAAAAATTACTTCCATACATATAACTATTCCAGCATTATGAAGCTTAGAATGGCCATATACAATCTGAAAGGGAAGGACAACATTTGGTGGAAAAACCTGAAATTAGCTAAAGGCCTAAAGGAAAAACAGATGCAATAGTATGATTTCAAGAAATATTTCAAGAAACAGTACCTATCTGAAAGCTACTATGAAAGGAAAACAAAAGAGTTTTATGAGTTAAGACTTGGACAGATGACATTAGAGGACCTTATAAATAAATTTCTAGAATTACTAAGGTTTGTGCCTTACATCTGAGAGGATAAGGTAAAAATCCAACGATTCTTAAGATGTTTACCACAATCCTACAGGGACAAAATTGAGTTTGACAACCCCAAATCCTTGAGTGAAGTATTTAGGAAAGCGCGAATGTGCTATGATCAATATAAATAGTGAGCACAGTTTCCCAAATCCTGAAAGGATAAGAAGCAGGATTGAATGAACTAGCGGAAGAAGGGATACCAGCCAGCTCTGTATCGTAATGTAGCAAAAGGATTTCCAAGAAAGGATTTATACACCAACCATCTGAATACGCAAGGCAATATTAAATCATTAAATCTGGGAACGAAGAAGTTTGGGGACAACCCCCGCAAACCACTAAACTGTTGGGAATGTGGAGAACCTCATATAAGGAGGATCTGTCCTCGTTTAAGTTCAACACACATAACTATTGTTCATAATTTACAGGAAGCCTCGATGGTGGGAAACATGGGAAGAAGCTTGCATTGGTTTATTGTAGCCATAGACGGCCGACAAGCTAACAACCAATCCTCCGTTGTAGAAATCGAAGGTAAAATCAATAACACCTGAATTTCTGTTTTAATTGATCCTGGAGCTATGTTAAGTTATATCACTCATGGAGTAGTAGAGTCAAATAAACTTAAGAGGATGAAACACGCAAAATCATGGCTGGTACAATTAGCAAGAGGAACTAAAAGGAAAGTGGTTGACTTTGTTTTTGATTTTGAATTTAACTTAGATGGTCAAAACATAAAAAAAAATTGAATATTCTATGACTAGGATCCTACGATATGATCATCAGAATGGATTGGTTGGAAAGACAAAAAGCAGTTCTAGATTGTTATAGAAAGACACTTAACTATAGAGATGATTGTGACACTACTAGAACAACCCAAGGTATACCAAAACTAGTATCAGTTAGACAAGTCACATGAATGCAATTCAAGAAATGTATGAGAAAGGGGTGTCAATTTTACGCCATCCATTGACGAATTTGTTAGAAAAAGAAGATAAGCCAAAGCTAGAAGATTTTGCCATCCTACGTGAGTTTAGAGACATGTTTGTTGATGAGATACAAGAATTACCTCGTAGAATGGATATAAACTTCTCCATAGACATACTACTTGTGTCAACCCCTATCTCGAAAGCACCTTATCGAATAAGTTTACCTGAATTGATAGAACTAAAGATACAACTGCAGGAATTGTTGGACAAAAAGTATATCAGACCCAGTGTTTCACCATGGGGAGCACCAATTCTCTTTGTGAAAAAGAAAGATGGTACTCCAAGACTATGTATTGACTATAGATGTAACGACCCCTTCGTTACGTCTATGAATAGCGAAGTTCGATAGGAATTTTTTTTTTCTTTTTAACAAATAAGAAATTAACAACATCACCTAAATCATATCAATGAAAAAAACACATGACATCATAACTAAGGTGACACATGATCAGAATATAAACAAACTCTACAATATCATTGCGGAACGAAATTGCAAACCATAATGCCAACCAATCTCATCATATTATCACCAATAACAATAGTTTTCCGAATATAAAACTGCTTTCTACTTCACCATTAAAATCATACCGTTGCCACTCGCCCGCTTCGGAGATGTTCCTCGCACTGTGCCGCTTCCCTCGCTCTGTGCCACTTCTTCTTGCCGACCAAAGAAAGCTCACCGGTACCTCCCAGCCAAACGCTAGGGGTACTCTTCTTCCCCCTTAGCCCCCCGAGCCGCAAAGGGGCCACACAAGCACCAGAGATAAACTAG
>ML813405.1:197188-208519 GCA_009831015.1 Picea engelmannii | reverse complement strand
AGCACCTGTATATAGCAATAGTAAAACATCCTGTCATAAATCATGACGCATCATCATCAAGGTTAAGTGGTTCATCATCATAAAAATCCAGATCACTTACGAGCAAGTGTCCTCAAAGAATAAGTTTTGTCAGTGCGCCAGAGGGGGATGTCACAATAGACAATTAAATAAAATGAATATTAAGAACAAGTATCCCTTACCTAGAATAAATGACCCGTTTGATCAAGTAGGTGGGGCCAAAATCTTTTCAAAATTGGATTTACGATCCAGTTACCATCAAGTCAGGATAAAAGATGAGGAAATAAGAAAAACAACCTTTTGAACAAGATATGGACACTACAACATCGTAGTCATACCTTTCAGACTCACTAATGCACCAACCACATTTATGTGCATGATGAACAATATTTTTAGTCAGTACTTAGACAAGTTTGTACTAGTATTTATCGACGATATTTTTGTGTATTCTAAAATGGAGGAACGACATGAAGAACACTTAAGAATCATCCTACAAACTTTCAGGAAGCACCAACGGTATGTTAAATTTGATAAGTGCGATTTTTACGAGAAGAAGATATAGTACCTGGGACACATAATATCTGCAGAAGGCATTGTAGTCGACCCTGAGAAAGTAAGAGCCATTATGGAATGGCCAGTACCAAAGGATGTAGCAGACATCTAGTCATTCATGGGAATCACCGGATATTATCGTAGATTCATAGAAGTATTTTCCAAAATAGCTTATCCTATCACGTCATTACAAAAGAAAGGGACCAAGTTTAACTGGTCATAGAAGTGTCAAGAAAGTTTTAACAAGCTGAAGGAATTATTAACAACTGCACCCATATTGAAGGTAGTAGACCAAGATAAAGACTTTACCATATGTGTTGATGCAAATAAAGAAGGACTAGGTGGTGTCCTAAGTCAGGAAGGACACGTGATTTGTTATGAGTCCCAAAAATTAAAAGAACATGAGAGAAATTATGTCACTCGTGACTTAGAATTGGCAGCGGTAATACATGCCTTAAAATGTGGTGACACTAAATAATGGGCAGAAAATTTCTACTATTGACGGATAATAGCGGTGTGAAATGTATATTTAGCCAACCAGATCTTAATGCAAGGCAAGCAAGATGGCTAGCCTTCTTGAGTGAATTCGACTTCGAAGTTAAACATATCAAGGATAAGGAAAATAAGGTTCCAGACACTTTAAGCAAAAGAGTCCATGGGTTATTTGAAATAAATATTAGCAGAGAAAAAAGTGATCTGGAACAAAGAATAAGGACGACAGGTTTTAACGACAAAAATTACACTAAGATAATGGTAGAATTAAAAAACAATACAACAAACTGACATAAACTAGATCTATGTATCAACATGAAGGGAATATTACGATTTAAAAACAAACTTTACATATCAGATTCAACAGAGTTAAAGTTAATATTCTTGGACGAAGTTCATAAGAAATCATATTTTGACCATCCAGGATACTACAAAATGATAACAACACTTAGAAAACTATTTTACTGGCATAATATGAAGGGCGAAACAACAGAATACTTGGCTAGGTGCCAAGATTCTCAACAGGTTAAGGCTGAACACCAACATCTAGCCATCCTATTACAGCCATTACCAGTACCAAAATGGAAATGGGAGACCATATCGCTGGACTTTATAACAAGTTTGCCAAAAAATTAGAAACAAAATGATTATATTATGGTTGTAATCGATGAAATCAGTAAGTCTTCACACTTTATTCCTATAAAGTATACTTTTAAAGATATAAACATTGCTGAAATATTTATGAAAGAAATTTTTAAACAGCATGGTATTCCTAAAATGGTGATTTCAGATAGAGACGTAAAATTCACATCCTCTTTTTTGGAAGGAATTGTTTGCAGGGCTAAATACTAATTTGAATTTCAGTATGAGTTATCACCCACAAACGAATGGATAGACCGAAAGGACAAACCAAATCATAGAGGATATGCTCTGCATGTACGTAAGAACAAAACCAAACAAGTGGGAAGACTATCTACACTTGGTAGATTTTTCATATAACAATAGGTACCAGACTTTGGCTAAGTTAACCCCTTTGGCGGTACTTTAAGGAAAAAAGTGTACGACTCCAATTAGTTGGGATAACCCAGTTGACAGACTCATGTTTGGACCAAAGATGCTCCAAAAAATGAAGAACATGGTAAGGAAGGTACAACGGAACTTAAAAGAAACACAGTATAGATAAAAGAGCTATGCAGATTAGAAAAGAAGACACTTGGAATTTCAAGTGGAAGACCATTTTTATTTGAAGGTAAAAGCCCGAAAAAACTCATTGAAGTTAGGAAAATGTGCCAAGTTGGCACCTAGGTTTCGTGGGCCCTTCAAGATACTAGCTCAAATTGGACCCCTAGCATACCAACTTGCACTTCCATCTAATCTAAGAATTCATAATGTATTTCATGTTTCTTTGATGAAAAAGTATGTTCATGACCCTACTCATATCTTTGATTGGAACTTGGTGTAGGTGGAACTCGAAGGCGATTTCCGGGTGGAACCCCTGCGTATTCTAGACTGGAGATAAATAGCACTTCGGAATAGAGTCGTCACTCAAGTAAAGGTGCAATGGAAGCACTTTAGTCCTGAGGAGGCCACTTGGGAGTTGGAGGGAGATTTGTGGAAATATCATCCAATCCTATTCCAATAAAGGAACGAACAATGAGGACAGTGTTTTATTGAAGGGCCAAAGGATGTGACATCCCCAAAAATAAAGTATTTTTGAAATTTAAAATTTGTTGGAAAATTATTTTGTTTTTAGTAAATTCGAATTTGGAAATTTTTTTCCATTTGTTGCAATTCCGAATTTCGAATTTGATAATTGTAATTAATTATTATGACTGTTGGGCAGAGATATGATTTGACCCAACTAACTATTTGACTATGACACTTATATTAAAACAAAATATTTTATATTGATTGCAGGAGGACAAATGAAACAACCATGTTAAAAGCAACTGACCATGACTCCATGAGTGGGGAACATGTTGGAACTACCTTTGTGCTGATTATTACAAGTGTAAAATTAGATATTTGGCCATTGGAAGCCCCTGAAAAATCAGGGATTTAGAAAGATGCAAAAATTCCCAAGGGGGAGAAAGAAATACCTAGGAAAAAACATTTTTTTGTTAAATAGCATATGTGAGGAGGCACGACGTTGCCTAGTATGCTGGTAGGAGGAACTACTTAATACTTGCTAATATGAACACTGATTCTGAGTATGAGGAAAAAGAGAAGACTGCTCATAGAGAAAGACATTTCTGAAGAGGCTTTTTCAAGTTTTCCCTCATGGATTCATGGTGAGGCTAGGGGGTGAATTGGGTAAGCGTTGGCTTCCCTATTCTACGGTTGGGAGGAACATGGTTGTTCCCTTTTTTTCCCCGCGGAATACTTCAGACATGTCTCTTTACTCTCCTCTTTTCATGATTTTACTATTGAAATGATTGTATCTGGTTTCTATCGTAGACGATTATCTTTCCAGCATATGTATTAGATAGAATTACAGAGTTGTTGTATATTAATTAAAGTAGAAATAATTTAAATCAATTAAAAGGTTGTAACTATTCAAGCCTAGTATATTAATCATTGTAAGGATGAAACCAATATTCTACGGGATATATCTATGTTTGTTTTCCGTAATTTTTGTGTGGTAGGAACATAATGGATATCTTAAATTATGAAATTATAAAGTGATGAGTTATATATCTAGTGGAAATAAAAGCCAGATCTGAACATTAGATGGTGTTACAATACTATCGTGTGTTAATTGTGTCAAGATAGATCTAATTCTACTTAATGAAATAAAAATTAAGCATGTACATCCTGAAAACTACAATTTCTAGAACGATCTACCGATCATAAGATAATCATATGGTTAACATCTTTAAGTACCCAATATATGTCATGAGATTTTAATCTGTGTAAACATTTGGAGAAATCTGGAGAAAATGAAAATTATTATAATCATGCATGTCTGTACTGAAATATATAACCACGACTATATAAAACCTAGAATATAAATATTGTATAATACAGAAAGGTTTCCATGAGATATAACTGTGAATAGTTAATACACAGGGGATAAGCATTGATTGTCACAGAACAATACTATGAAACCTCACTGTATAAATTATAGAAGAGGGTTATAATTGTTCCCATCATAATAACCATAAAACGAAAGGAATGTAAAGAGCCGACAGAATGCCGAGGACGAGTCCTTCGACTCTCTAGAGTATAAACCTTGGATGGTGAATATCGTTTCAATATGGGGTTTCTTCCTTCTAACAAGTATTTAAAATTACAAGTAAATCTGTTACCCTGGAAGGCCTGATAGCAACAGAACCTTGTGGAGAAATTTTACACAATAGAAAACATAACCTAGAGTCTAAGATGAAGTCTGGCTGTCAGAACTCGAGTAACGTTTCAGTTCCGACGACCAATGAATCCATCAAACGTGAAGCATTCAAATCCTGAAAAGGTAATTGATCGCATGAGTTAGCAATGAAAATTAGAGGGAACAAAATTTAAATAGAAACAGATTATATCCAAAACAAAAGTAGTGCAATTTAATCATAAGGAAATAAAACACTCGTAGAGAATATTAACAAAATTAAAATACAGAATTATTACTTAGCTTGCGATCGGTATGGAATCTTTTCCATCAATGCCATTGAGCGAATCCATCCTTAGTCGAAAGGGTGAAATGGAACCAAAGAATTCTAATGGGTACCCTCATAGGAAACAAGGGCCCACCATTAATGATTATAACCAAGAAAACTCTTCATTGAATAAGGACAACGAATAAAAACAGGATTGTAAACAAGTAGAATAGTAACTACATACACTATGAATACATAAAGCATTGGGATAGCTACCGTAAATTGATTGATTCTTTTCTTTACCCTTTTCATTGAAGTAATATGAAGATACATTCATAAATACACATTTCCAGAGATGAATGCTTGGAATAAAAATCCCTAAACTGAAAAACAGTTTCATAGGCGAAATGATCACATAATTTCGAAGATCTTAGTTATTCTCGACTCCTTGTGAATCCAGGGAATATAGATTTCACAACCACATCAACCACATTGAATAAAAATTTATATACATAGGGTATGACGACGGATATGCAAATCATAGTAGAAACAAGAAATAATTTACTCAACGATAAATATGCCGAAGACACCCAACGTAAGATACAAGCCTTTGGACGTTACAAAAGTTATACATTGGGATCCTTATTTACTCTTAGGGATCCCTGTCACTTATATGACATACTCATGACAAGCGGGGAAATAAAACTTAAAATCCTTAACACCTGAAAAGGGATCATAACTAGGAATGTAGTCTCTTAATCGAGTTATACCAAGTTCATACCTACATTACAGAACTGGAGTCGTGTAGAAATTACCTCTAAACTATAACACTGGCTTGGAGACTGGCGACTCTCTCATCCCCTTCAAAATCCATTAGAGTCTGAGCCTTCTATGAGGGTTCGTAGACGAAAGGATACCTATCGCAAAATAATGAAATATAATTAAAGAAATCCAACACAGAATAGGAAATATTTGGCGATGTAATGTACCTCAAAAACTGTCACAAAAAAAAAAATTGTTTGTACATTTATCCATGAAAAGTTCTGAGATTTCAAGCAAGTAAGATTTTTGTTATAAGGCTTGAGTCTCAAAGTTTGTTAGAATCCTTATTGTCGTTGGCTTTCCTCACAATTCAACTTAAAGTTTCCTAATCAACGATATAAAAGTGCTTACTCTTCACTTCAATGTTTATCTAAGATCTCGAAATTTATAATTACTTTTCTATCTGTTTGTGCCTATAAACACTACCACAGTCTTAACAAATACAAGTAATTTTGGGATTTTATGGCCAATTCCCTACATAAAAATATTACCATATGTTTGCAATTCAAACGAATTGTAATATGGTTTGTTACTTCCATACCTCTATCTGGAATGAGGACTCTCCAATCAAGACACAACAACTATCAAAAATCGTGAAAAGTGACCAGCATGTCAGTATTTCAGAGTTCAGGATTTTGCGAGTACAACAACCAACATCAATGCACAACAATTCCCAAAATCGCGAAAAGTGACCAGCATTTTAGGATTTTGGAGTTCTGGATTTCACGAATACAACAACTAACATCAATACACAACAATTCCCGAATTCACGAAAGGTGACCGACAGTTCAATATTTCAGAGTTCGGGATTTCGCGAGTACAAAAGCCAAACATCAATAGATACAAACCTCCAAAATGTGAAACAAAGGGAAGGTTGGACTAGTGCTTTGGGGTTTTTCGGTTCGGAACTTCGTGTGTTCAAGTGCCCCAAACTTCAACATATATGAACTTCCGAAATGCCAAAAGGAAAAGTAAGACCCGCATTTCAGGGTTTCGGGGTTCGGGACTTCGTGAGTTCAAGTACCCAAACAAAAACATATGAAAACTTCCAAAATGCGAAAAAGGAAAGGTGATACCCGCATTTCAGGATTTTGGGGTTTGGAACTTTGCGAGTTCGAATGTCCAAATATTAACATAAACAAACTTTCAAAAATGCGAAAAAGGAAAAGGAACTAACATTTTGGGATTTAGGGATTCAGGGTTTCGGGGTTTCAAAATCCAAATAACAACACATAACAACTCCCGAAATGCCAAAATGTGAAAGGATGTGGGACCAACACTTCAAGATTTTGGCATTTGGGGTTTTGTGGTTTCAAATGCCAAACAATGACACATAACAACCCCTGAAATACCGAAAGGTGAAAGGATGTGGAAGCAACACTTTGAGATTTCTGGATTCGGGGTTTTGGGGTTTCAAATGCCAAACAACAACACATATCAACTCCCAAAATGCTAAAAGGTGAAAGGATGTGGAACCAACACTTCGGGATTTCAGGATTCGGGGTTTGGAAAAGCAAGGGAACTTCACATAATGTAACCAGCAAGTCCCAAAAGATACAATTCACATTATTTTCATAATTCTAAGATTTTTTCCTTGTACTCGTATTATTACTTTCGTCCTGTGAAACCATAGGTGTAGAAGGATTCAATATACCTTTACCTCACAGAATTCCAAAAGCATAAGGACTTAGGAATTTTACATGCACAGAAGGCCACAAATGATAAAATTTCTGTATAAGGTAAATTCTATAATATTCACTTAGAGCCTCTTTTAATTAATGCATTAAACATAAACAATACTAGATCTATGCATCTATGTAAATACATGATTAAGAATATCATTCCATCAGAGTTTGGAAGTTATAAATGATGATCCAAGGGATCTGAGTTTGGATTCTGGGGTTCCCAGAATTCTTTAACTTTCCAAATTTTGTACATCTAGTATTTTGACTTCAGATTAAACCTAACCCCTAAATGGAACGACTTTCTTAAACTCAACTTCTATAAAAATAAATTTTCCTAGCACTTCCAGATTTTGGGAGGGACCACTGAAGAATTTAGACTATGATTTGTACATTTAATACCATGATAAACATCATCCATTGAAAGAATTATTTCCAATTTAGAAACAATTAGATGCATAATATCAGTTACCCACAAAACATCCAAGAACAGAGAGGGAAAGGTTTACATTAATGCAATTAGATATAATCAGACATCAGATACCTACCATCAGTCAAAACATAGTCATCCATAATAGAGAGGTGTAGATCAACATATCTCAATCCAATCTGTGGGAAGACAAAGGGAACAACCACATTCCTCCCAACCATAGAATAGGGTAGCCAAAGTCACTTGCCCGATTCACCCCCTAGACCGACTATGAATCCATGAGGGCGAACTTGGAAACTCCTCCTCAACAATGTCCTTCAATTCCGACAGTTATCCTATTGCCTCACACTTACTCAACAGTGCTCATAACAACAAGGCAATTCTATTTCAACAAGATCCTCTTGCCTCACACTCAATGCGCAGTGTTCATAATAGCATGAGAGCTCAAGAATCATTTCCCAGCATACTTAGTACCATCCTTCCTCCTCGCATATGATATTATCAATTTTTGCTCGGGTCTTTTTCCCTCCTTTGGGGATTTTCGCAGCTTTCTTAATCCCTGATTTCCAGGGGCTACCAGTGGCCAAATCTCTAATTTTCCACTACTTGTAATCAGCCTAGAGGCAGTTCCAACATGTTCCCCACTTATGGAGTCATGGTCAGTTGATTTTAACATGGTTGTTCCATTTGTCCTCCTGCAATTAATATAATTATAATGTTGTGATACAAGTGTCACAGTCAAATAATTAGTTGATTCCAAACAGATCTCTTCCCAACAGTCACAATAATTAAATACAATTATTAAATTCGAAATTTGAAATTTCCATAAATGGTAAACAATTTCGAGATTCAAATTTGCCAAAAACGGAAATAAATTTCCAGCACACAAAAAATAAAAATATTTTATTTTTGGGGGATGTCACATCCTTTCCCCCTTCAGTAAAACACTTTCCTCATTGTTTGCTCCTTTCCTGGAATAAGATTGGATGATATTTCTGCAAACCTCCTTCCAATTCCGAAGTGGCCTCCTTAGGACTAAAGTGCTTATATTGCACCTTTACCTGAGCGACGACTATGTTCCAAAGTGTTATTTCTCTTCGATCTAGATTGCGCAGGGGGTCCACCTGAAACTCACCTTCCGGTTCCACTTGCACCAAGTTCCAATCAATCATATGAGTAGGGTCATGAATATGCCTTTTTAGCAAAGACACATGAAATACATTATGAATTGTTAGATTAGCTGGAAGTGCAAGTTGATATGCTTCGGGTCCAATTTGGGATAGTATCTTGAAGGGCCCACAAAACCTGGGTGCTATCTTGGCACAGTTCCCAAACTTCAATGAGGTTTTTCAGGCTTTGACCTTTAAATAAACATGGTCTCCCATTTGAAAATCCAAGTGTCTTCTTTTATGATCCGCATAGCTCTTCTATCTGTCATGTGCCTCTTTCAAGTTTTGTTGTACCTTCCTTACCATGCTCTCCATTTCTTGGAGCATCTCTGGTCCAACCATGAGTCTGTCAGCCAGTTTATCCCAGCTAATTGGAGTTGTACACTATCTGTCGTACAATATTTCAAAAGGGATAAACTTAGCCGAACTTTGGTACCCATTGTTATATGCAAATTCTACCAAGTGTAGGTAGTCTTCCCACTTCTTCAGTTTTGTTCTTACATACATGCAGAGCATATCCTGTATGATTTGGTTTGTCCTTTCGGTCTATCCATATGTTTGTGGATGATAACTCGTACTGAAATTCAAATTAGTATTTATCGCTGCAAACAGTTCCTTCCAAAAAGCAGATGTGAATTTTACGTCTCTATCTGAAATCACCATTTTAGGAATACCATGCAGTCTAAAAATTTCTTTCATGAATATTTCAGCAATGTTA
This sequence comes from Picea engelmannii, assembly GCA_009831015.1. Lineage (NCBI taxonomy): Eukaryota > Viridiplantae > Streptophyta > Pinopsida > Pinales > Pinaceae > Picea > Picea engelmannii. The sequence continues at coordinate 199,046 of ML813405.1, read as the reverse complement.
ATAGCTTTAAAAGTAGACTTTACAGCAATAAAGTGTGCAGACTTATTGAGTTTATCCATTACAACCATGATAGAATCATTTTGTTTATGAGTTTTAGGAAAACCTATTATAAAGTCTAGCGATATGGTCTCCCATTTCCATTCTGGTACTGATAATGGCTGTAATAGGTCAGTTGGATGCTAGTGTTCGGGGCTTAACTTGTTGAAAATCTTGGCACCTAGCCAAATATTCTACTGTTTCACCCTTCATGTTAGGCAAGTGAAATAGTTTTCTCAGTGATGTTATTTTTTTTTGGTAGCCAGGATGGCCAGAATACGGTTTCGTCTGCACTTCGTCTAAAATAGTTAATTTTAGCTCTGTTGAAACTGGTATGTAAAGTTTGTTTTTAAATATTAATAGTCCCTCCTTGTATATACTTATATCCATTTCATCTGAGTTTGTGATACTATTTTTCAATTCTGCCATCATCTTAGCGTAATTTTTGTTGTTAATACTTGTCATTTTTATTCTTTGTCCCAGATCACTTTCTGCCCTGCTGATATTTATCTCAAATAACCCATGGATTATGTGGCTTAAAGCATCTGCTACTTTATTTTCCTTACCCTTGATATGTCTGACCTCGAAGTCGAATTCTCTCAAGAAGGCTAGCCACCTTTCTTGTATCGCATTAAGTTCTGGTTGGTTAAACAAATATTTCACTATGCTATTATTCGTCAATACTAAGAATTTTCTACCCATTATATAGTGTCGCCACATTTTTAAGGCATGTATTACTGCTACCAATTCTAAGTCATGAGTGACATAATTTCTCTCGTGTTCCTTTAATTTCCGTAACTCATAAAAAATCACATGCCCTTCCTGAGTTAGAACACCACCTAGTCCATCTTTACTTGCATCAACACATATTGTGAAGTTTTTATCTAGGTCTGCTACCTTCAAAATGGGCGTTGATGTCAATAATTCTTTTAGCTTGTTAAAACTGTCTTGACACTTTTGCAACCAGTTAAACTTGGTCCCTTTCTTTTGTAATGACGTGATAGGGTAGGTTATCTTGGAGAACCCTTCTATAAATCTGCGATAATATCTGGTGATTCCCATGAATGACTGGATATCTGCCACATCCATAGGTACTGGCCATTCCATAATGGCTTTTATCTTCTCCAGGTCTACGACAATACCTTCCAAGGAGATGACATGTCCTAAATATTGTATTTCTTTTTGATAAAAATCACATTTGTTGAATTTTGCGTATAGTTTGTTTTTCCTTAGTGTTTGCAAAACTATTTGTAAGTGTTCATCATGTTCCTCCTCCATTTTAGAATAGAGCAGAATATCATCGATAAATACTACTACGAACTTGTCTAAGTACTAGCTGAAAATGTTGTTCATCAAGCACATAAATGTGGCTGGTGTGTAACGACACCTTTCGTTACGTCTCTAAACAACGAAGTACAATAAGAATTTACAACATCACATAATTCATATCAATGAAAAAAAACACATGACATCATGACTTAAGTGACGCATGATCAAAATATAAACAAACTCTACAATATCATTGTTGAACGAAAATGCAATATATAATGCCAACAATCTCATCATATTCTCACCAATAACAATAATTTTTCCGAATATAAAACTGCCTTCTACTTTACCATTAAAATCATACCGTTGCCACTCGCCCTCTTCGGAGACGTCCCTCGTGCTGTGCCGCATCCCTCGCTCCGTGCCGCTTCTGCTTGCCGACCAAAGAAATCTCACCGGTACCTCCCAGCCAAACGCTAGGGGTACTCTTCTTCCCCCTTAGCCCCCCGAGCCGCAAAGGGGCCACACAAGCACCAGAGATAAACTAGCGTCT